>JABUQX010085318.1:20000-22500 GCA_015478945.1 Trachelipus rathkii
GAACGTATAGAGGAGTGAAGAGGAGAGTATGTAATATCAAAGATAGAAATGGAGAAACATTGGTAAGCCCGAGAACAATAGGTGGATAGAGTACTTTGATGAGTTGTTGAATGTGGAGGTGCACTCGGAAGAGGAAGGGGAGAGAGAGGATGAGGAGAGAAACGAGGAGGGAGTCGAGGAGAAGGGAATAACGGATGAGGAATTTGAGGAGGCGTTAGGAAAAATGAAGAACGGAAAGACTCCTGGTGAGGATGGGATACATATTGAGTTGCTGAAGGAGGGAGGAGAGGAGCTGAAAGCCTTGACGCTGAGATTTCTGAACAGGTGTTGTGTGGAGAGTAGAGTGCCGGAAGGTTGGGGAAGGTCAATAATAGTTCCCATTTATAAAGGTAAGGGGGACACCAGGAGATTGTAAAAATTATAGAGGAATCTCACTAATGGATCACATGGCGAAGTTATATGAAAGAATATTAGAAAGAAAATTAAGATCAAAATAGAGCCAAGATTGGGATGCGTAGAATGGGGAATAGAGGTGGCAGAAGCACTACAGATTTAATGTTCGCATTGAGAATGATACAGGAAAAGACATGGGAATACAACAAGAAGGCATATATCACCTTCATAGACTTGAAGAAAGCATTTGATTCTGTACCCAGGGAGAAGCTGTGGAGAGTTCTGGAGAGGGATTATGGAGTTAGAGACAGACTGATAAAGGTAGTAAGAAGTACATACGTGAATAGCATAAGTAAGGTAAGAACAGGATGTAAAAACGAGGAATTGTTTGAGGTAAAAACTGGAGTAAGGCAGGGTAGTGTGTTGTCGCCGATACTGTTTATAGCGTATTTGGACACAGTCATAAGAGGTGTAAAGGAGAGTTTAGAGGAGATTGACGGAGATATCATGGTATACGCAGAGGATTTGGCGTGAGGGAGTGGAGATGGTGAAAAGGTTGAGGCAAATGGTGCTGTATTTCGCGGAAAAATTGAGAGACGCTGGATTAAATATGAATATGGAGAAAACAAAAATAATGGTATTAAGTAGGGAGGAGGAGGAGTTGATAGTGGAGGTAGACGGTAGAGAGATTAACAATGTGGAGAGATATAAATACCTAGGAAGCACATTTGGAAGAGAAGGTGGGTGTGCAAAGGAAATTACGAGTAGGATTGAGCAGTATGGCAGGACTGTAAGAGCAGTATACCCCATCTTGAAATATAAATATATGAACAAAGAATTGAAGAGAGCAATATACGAGGGAGTGTTGATACCAATACTGTTGTTTTTGACAGAGTGAGAAACGAGACAGTGAGAGAGAGCGTGGGTGTGAAACCCATGATGAATAAAG
The DNA here is from genome assembly GCA_015478945.1 of Trachelipus rathkii. NCBI lineage: Eukaryota > Metazoa > Arthropoda > Malacostraca > Isopoda > Trachelipodidae > Trachelipus > Trachelipus rathkii. The sequence goes on from JABUQX010085318.1 coordinate 21,343, forward strand.
TGGACGCAGCTAGACTAAGATGGTGGGGACACCTGGAGAGGATGCAGGGAGAGAGAGAGTTGCCAGTAGGAGGTGGAGGTGGAGACTGGATGGAGCGAGGCCGAGAGGAAGACCGCGGAAGAGATGGAGAGATACAGTGGAAGATTCATTAAGGAGACACCAGATGCCTGCAATGGATGAGCTGATGGCGGATGGGATCGTGATGGATAGAACAAGATGGAAGCGGAGGTTGGCCCCACTGACAGGCTCGTGAGCCTGACTGGGAGAGGATGTAAGATGTAAGATATATATATATATATATATATATATATTATAAATATATATATATATATATATATATATATATATATATATATATATATATATATATATATATATATATATATATATATATATATATATATATATATATATATATATTTATTACATGATTTATATTTTAATTTTAAAACTTTACCTTGATAATAATTGAAATGGAAATATTTGGAATAATTAAAATGAATAATATAATTACTTTAAAATTCAATCCTAATTCAGTAGAAATAGTTTAAATATTAAAAAATAAATATCTAAATATTTAAATATTTAATTTAAATATTTAAAAGAAGAAAAAAACAAAATCCTCATATTAAAATTTTACCTTCCCAGTTTTTTTTGACCTTGCACGATTTTCCAGAATATAATCCCTTTCCTTTTCACTTACTCTTGGGTGAGTTTCTGGGTAATCGAACATGAAAAGTACCCAGAAAAGAAGCCAAATTAAACCTAACAAAGCGCAAACGTAGAAGAACATTTCATGTCCATAACCACTGATAATAATACCGCCTACTTGAAGAGAAAAAATAGATCCAAAACTGTTTGCTGTAAATAATAATAATAATAATAATAATAATAATAATAATAATAATAATAATAATAATAATAATAATAATAATAATAATAATAATAATAATAATAATAATAATAATAATAATAATAATAATAATAATAATAATAATAATAATAATTACTTTACCTATAAAAACAGATCCAATGAATCTTGAAGATTCTGACATTGGAATCCATTTTGAAAGCAAAACATACATTGCAGGGTAACACATTCCCTGAAGAACAAAGATAAATTTAGCATAGGGTTGGGCGAGTTTTTCATTTTTCAGT
>JABUQX010085319.1:0-2500 GCA_015478945.1 Trachelipus rathkii
AGTAGCATTTAGTTCATTAATTGGGTGTTAACGTTTCGCATTTATCGTGAAACGCTAATTATTAATGAACAATATATATATATATATATATATATATATATATATATAAAAATACATATATATATATATATATATATATATATATATATATACATATATTTTCTAAAAATATATAAACCATTTACATATATATATATATATATATATATATATATATATATATATATATATATATATATATATATACATAGCACTGATAAAATCCCAATCTTGCTCCATCCTCCTGAACAAGACCACCTATAACATCTTCAATCTCTATATTCGCCACCCCACCTCTCCAAATCCCCTCCCAAACAACCTCACACCCCCACTATCAATTATAACCAGATACCCAAATCTCATCCTCGGAGGCGATTTCAACGCCCACCACACAGCATGGTACAAAGATTACCCTTCTGACCCCCGAGGCAACCATATCCTTAACGAATTAGAATCCCTAAATATCCTTAACTCCAAAAACCTCCCCACCCGTATCCCTCCCCAAGTTAACCAATCCCCTACTTCCCCAGACGTTACATTCTGTTCCCCCTCCCTACATCCCCTACTAACCTGGGACACTGTTACTGACTTACAATCGGACCACCTTCCTATTCTTATTTCTCTAAACTCCCCTCATCAATCCCCACAAAAAAAGACTCCTACATACACTAACTATAAAAAAGCAAACTGGCCCGCATTTACTAACCATATAGAAACCCATATTAACCCAATACCAATCCACGACACAACTTCCCTACACACCTCCATTATTCACTTAAACAATACAATCATTAAATCAGCAAACCTCTATATACCCAAAGGCCACAGAAAATCATACAACCCCAAACTCAACCCTGAGATCAACCAACTCATTAAACAAAGAAACTCCCTTCGAAAACTCAACCCGTACACCCCACACATTTCTAACCAAATAACAAACCTAAACACTCAAATATCCAACCTCATAACCACCAACACTACCAATAAGTTTTCAGAATACTTACAACATAACATCTCACGCTTAGACAATAAGAAAACCTGGCAAGTCATTAAAAAATTAAACAACTCTCAAAACAACCCCCCACAATCCCACGAATCCCCATCTTTACCCAACAACTCCCTCCCTTCCCCAAAACAACAATCAGACAGTCTCGCTAAACACTATGCCAACATCTCTCGAAAACCAACCCACCCCGATAACAGGAAAATAAAAAAACAACTCAGAAAACTCCAATTAGACCACACCCTCATACCCCCATTCACAACCAACATGACAATAGAAGCCATTAAAACCCTCAAAAATTCAACAGCGACAGGTCCAGACTCAATATCCAACCTACACTTAAAACACCTTGGAGAAAAAACAATTCTCCTAATCACAGAAATCTTTAATAAATCATGGCAGCTCAACTACATACCCCCAATCTGGAAGCAAGCATTCATAATTCCAAAACTCAAACCAAAAAAAGACCCTAACTCCCCCTCCTCCTACCGCCCAATCTCTCTGCTTTGCTCCATTAGTAAACTACTAGAGAAATTAATACTAAACAAAATTTCCCACCCCATTACTCTCCCAGATTTCCAACACGGATTCAAAAGCAACCACTCTACAACTACAGCCCTCACCTCCCTCACACAACACATCATTAATGGCTTCAACCAATCCCCTTCCCATAGATCTATACTCACTGCAATAGACATAAATAAAGCATTCGATACCGTCCCCACACACATCCTTATTCAAAAAATCCTCCACTCCCCCTTAGAAAATAATGACAAAAAATGGCTCTCCAATTTCCTCACCAACCGTTTCGCTAAGGTCTTATACAAAAACAACCTCTCCCATTCGATCAAATTACAAAATGGCGTCCCACAGGGCGCCATTCTCTCTCCATTTTTGTTTAACTTTTTCACAGCAGATTTACCTACCCCAACCCACCAATCCACCAAACTTATAACTTACGCAGACGACATCAGTCTTATTTCCCAACACCCAGACGTAAACATAGCCACACAACATACCCAAGAATATTTACATCTATTAGAAAATTGGTTAAGCTCCAACAGAATGACAGCATCCCCCCTTAAATCCTCCATCACCCTTTTAACCACTGACCGTCACCAATCCTCCCTCCATCCTATAATCACCCTGAACAACAACCCCCTTCCGTTAAACAAAACCCCAAAAATACTAGGACTTACCTATGACACACACATGACGTTTTCCCCCCACATCGACCAAATCACTTCCTCAACCCAACGAAAACTAAACACCCTCCGAACCCTCTCTCAACACAACTTCAGCGACAGGAAACACACACTCACCACAACTTATAAACAACTCCTCAGAACAACTTTAAACTATGCCTCACCAGCATGGTTCCCAGCACTCTCAAAATCGAACACAAATAAATTACAAATTTCTCAAAATACAGCCCTCAGAATTATCACAGGCTGCACA
>JABUQX010085319.1:17500-30000 GCA_015478945.1 Trachelipus rathkii
TATATATATATATATATATATATAAATATATATATATATTATATATATATAATATATAATATATTATATATATATATATATATATATATATATATATATATATATTGAAAGTTCTATAGATTTTTTTTTTTTAACATTTCTTTATAGTTAAAGAAAAGTTCATTAGAAATTCAGGTATTCCCGAATTCCGGGCCGAATTTTTTTGCGAATCCGGCTAGTTCCGGTCGGCGGAACTGAAAATTTCAGTTCCGGTGCAACCTCTAATTATATATATATATATATATAATATATATATGGTATATATATGTTATATATATATATTTATATATATACTAATATATATATATATAAAAAAAAATATATATATATATATATATATTATTATATATATAATATATATATAAATATATACTATACCGCTAGCATGAGTTCAAAAATAACAAGGTACTATGCCAACTAGGTTAAGAGTGGCTATTGTCGCGAGACGGGGATGGAGGCCCCTAACAAACCATGTAAATTTCGCGACACCAGACACGAGACGACAGAAATCAGGCTCGCACAGCATGAGTCTATACTCAACCCAACAGAGAATTCGAATGCGAGAGGTAGCTCCGCGTCAACCGCGGCGCGAAAATTTAGGAAAACATAAACCAAGTAACTAGACCTGGGAGAAGTTGGGGTAGGTTATGGCGGGGTATAGAGATACGAGTATGGAATGAATCATTCAACGCATAGCTAGCGAAGCGCACGATGATATATGAGAATGGTAGCGAGTGATAGTGATGGCGGTCAACTTCGGCACGTCCGACGGAGGTCAAGAGATCAGTGCATGCAGGTAACAACACTCCACGCCGAAGGGCACATTTATCGGGCACTTGGTCGACAGTTCGGTGTGGCGCACACATCGATTGCACAGGTGGTCCAGCGGTACCAGGAATCCCTGATACATGATCGCAGGTGAAGGATAAGGTAGGCCCAGGGCCACGACACCCGTGGAAGACCGATCTATACGTCTGCCTGCATTACTAGAGAGCCACACAACTGCACGACATCTGCAGGTACAGCTGGCGGAGGTACACGGCACCAGAGTGAGTGCCAATACAGTGCGTCGACGCCTTGGAGAATATAATTAACGGCCCCGGAGGCTTAGTGGTACGTTATTGCATTTCTTATGTACATATTGACCCCCGGTTCTTGGTATTATTACTCACCGTGCGCGGTACCCTGTTTGGATCTACGCCCGAGTGCGAGCGCGAAGTGCGCATAGTAATGCTCTTTTTTTTATATAATATAAAAAGTTCACACCTCACGGGCATAGCCCTATTCAAGGAGGGGAACTTCTCTAGGTAATTTCATCCTAGGATTCGAACCCACGACCTTGCCATGTGACTCCGCTCTACCGTTTGAGCCACGGTAGCGGCACGTAGTAATGCTCTGCTTGGACAGTAGAAGTATTCTCGGGTTCTTCTTTTGTCTCGTCGTGGCGCAGTGGTCAAACACTTGCACGCTCATCTGCTAGGGTCCAGGATCGAATCCCAGCATGGTGAAAATATCAGGAAGTATTTACAAATACAAATTTAATTGCAGGTTATTGCATTATATATATATATATATCATATATATATATATATATATATATATAATATATATATATATATATATATACTATATAATAATATAATAATATATATATATATATATATATATAATATAATTATATTATTATATATATATTAATTATTATTTTATATATATATATATATTATATATTATATATATATATAAATATATATTATATAATATTATATATATATATATATTATATAATATTATATATATATGAGAAAACTGCAACACAAAACATTTCAAGAGTTTTTGATCCAATTCAAATTAAATGAATTTTTGAATTCTCCAGATATTCACCCTGTTTGAATGTTTGTGTGGTGTGTGTGTTGTGTGTTGTTGTGTGTGTGTGTGGTGTGTGTGTGGTGTGTGTGTGGTGTGTGTGTGTTGTTGTGTGGTGTGTGTGTGTTGTGTGTGTGTGTGTTCATATTGGTTACACAGACTTTTCAATCTTTAAAATAGCGTTGTATTAAATATTTTCAAAAATCCTTCTCTTGCCAAAGTTTTTCTATGCTTATTTATATGTTTGTGTGTGTTATTCTTTGTTAATACTTCTTACTTTACTTGACATTGCTCAGTGTTTCTCTTTAGTCTTTAGCTTTAATGTCTGAACTATTAAAAAAACAATGGAAAAGTTTAAAGGTTTGACAAAATTAGCTTTGATGCTAATTCGCAAATGTACCCGGATTCTCATTTGTTTACCACATAATAGATAAGATAAACTATATATTATATATATATATACTATATATATATATAAAATATAATATATACTATATATAATATTATATATATATATATAATATATAATATATATAATATATATATATAATATATATATATTAATTATATATATATATATGTAATATATATATACATATATGATATATATATATAATATATATATATATATTATAAATATATATATATAATATATATATATATATATATATATATATATAATATAATATATATATATATATATAATATATATATATTATATATATATAGCATCCTTAATTATAACTATTCGTAAAAATTAAAATTTATGTTCATACTTATACCAGGATTTGCGTAAGCATAATTTTGACATAGGTACGTAACAAATTATACAAAAGGCTTCCCCATGCCTTGTCGGGGAGTATTCTCTTCAAACTTCTCTCTATTTTCCTTATCACACTCTCTTCTCAATACTCATTCGTACTCCTACAACGTTGCTTGCTCCTACGAAGAAAGAATTATGAAACCAAAAGAAAACTCAACTTCGAGCAAGGGTGGATAAACACAGGGAAAAGTCTGGTGATGCTCATTGAAAGATACATTAGAAGATAAAAGAAAGGGAAATCTCCAATAAGGCGAGACAGTTGTATTTATATTTGTAATTGAATATAATCATAAATTTATTTTAATGCTCTAAATCATCAACCAACACATAAAGAGGCCTATACAAGAAGAATCAAAATTTACATCAAAGAACTTATTTTAAGGGCCCTTATATATTGGTAACCCCGGAAGTAAAACACCCAGCGCCTTCTGACAACCCATCAATATTTCACCAGTAACTTCTTATTACGATGCCAAACAACAAAGATTGGATACTTACACTCTATCTTACTAACTCCTTCATCCTCACCAAAGAAAAGTTCGTCTCCAAAGGAAAACAACCAAAATGAAAAAGAAGAAACAAACAACAACAATACTAAAAATCCAAATTAGAACACTCCAAGAAGATGACTAAAACGAACTGCAAATTGAACATATTAATAACCGGACTTCTTTATCATTTCTCTATTTTGATATGGTATTGAAATCATTTTGAATTCCACTAGAAACCTTCAGGCTCCTTTCGAATTCGTACATTCAGTAAACATACTCGTAGTTTTTACAAATGAAGAATTTATAATTCCCAAAAACTGACTGGTATTCCTTCTTTCTATATTCGTTCCTGTCGTCATACCACCTTTTTCGTCCTCGTTTCAAATTAACTCAGGTGAATAGCGCCCATAAACGTGGTGGCTGTAGAGCATTAAATTATTATACAAAAAGTAGAACAAGTTCACTTTTCAACGATTTCCTATACAGTTTTTCTCCACACACAACCATGTCCAGCACTTCTCATACTCCACCAGAGACAATCGAAGGAACGCAGACACAACTTTGGCTCACTAACATCAAAGATCAGATTGTATGGATATCTTCTTACCATTCAAAATTTCCGAGAATCTCACTAGTCACGTGACATTCTCTACAACTTGTGTGCGTATACTTTATTTTATACTATATTATTATTCTGCATTCCAAATGTTTGTATAATTTGCTTATATACTAAACGGATATAATCAAATGTACCTTTCATTGTATAATATTTTGAACTTTGTTTATATACCATTATATATTTTGTAATCTCTTACATTCCAATGTTTGTATGTGTGCTTATGTCTTATTAAATAATCAGATATGCTTTTATTTGGAAGTCATTGTTATTATATATTTCTTTTATTAATTTTGATCATTGACATGTTTTATATATTTGTGCGCATTTTTGAATGCCCCCAAATATGTATACATTTGAATGATTATTATTTATTTTATATTATGTAATTATATACTTTACCCACTCCGTGCTTAGATGGAGTAATATAGCACCCTCATTATAACTATCGAAAAATAAAATTTATGTTCAAACCTATGCCAGGATTTGCGTAAGCATAATTTTGACATAAGTAGGTAACAAATTATACAAAAGGCTTTCCCACTGCATTGTCGAGTATTCTCTCCAAACTTCTCTCCCATTTTCTCTCACACTCTCTTATACTCAGTCGGATTCACAACTAACTTGCTTGCTCTTGAGAAGAAAGAAATACGAACGAAAAGAAAACTCAACTTTCGAGCAAGGGAAGAAAACACAGGAACAGTCTGTAACTGCTCATCGAAACCTTAGAAGATAAAAGAAAGAATCTTAAATAAAAGAGAGACTGTTGTTATTTATATTTATATTGATTAAATCATTGTTTCTTTTATGACTTTTAAATCATTAAGCAACACGTATAGAGGCCTATACAAGAAGAATCAAAATTTACATCAAAGAACTTATTTTAAGGGCCTATATATATAATATATAAATATATAATATATATATATATAATATTGTATAATTATATTATATATATATATATATATATATATATATATGTAGTTATATATATATTATATAATATATATAATTATATATCATTTATCATTTATCAGCTTAATTCATTTATGACGTCAATTTATCTGAGTTCTTATCATTAGCACTACATCAATGCCTGGAACATGCTTCGCATATAGACTGGGGGGGATGGGTCGCAAACCACACTCGGATACGAGCATTAATGAATCATTTTTTGGGGCAGTCATAATTTGATAGTTGGACCTCAAACCCAAGCTACCACGGCTCATTTAGTCGCCCCTTACGAAATGTAGGACACAGTGAGGGAATTCTTTTATCCCAGTACTTTATATTATATATATATATACATATATATATATATATAACAGCTATAAATAAAGATAATGGTTTGATATATATATATATTATTATATATGTAATATGTACTATTTATATTATTATTTTATATATTATTTTATATATATATAATTAATATATATATATAATATAAATTATTTAATATATATATTATCTTATATCTTATATAAATATATATATATTTATAATATAATATATATATTACATTATAGTATATTATATATCGAGTTCTATATTTTATATTATTAGCAAACTTGGATCATTTTATCAGGCTATTGCAAGCTTTCAGATTTATCAGCAGAATATTATAATATACGGACAGTTTGACCCTTCATTAACTATATAATATTTATAGTATTATATTATATTATATATATTATATAATTATATATTATATTTTATTTATATATAATATAGTATATTAATGTGTGGTTGTGTGTGTGTGTGTGGAACTTTAAACATAAGGCCCGAATGATTTTTTAAAAATACGAGTTGTATCAGAAAAAAAATAAAATATTTGAATGGTCGTAAAAATTTAATAATGGAAAACGTTATTTTTTATGATTTTAAATGTTAAATAAAAAATATAAATTATATATTAACAGTTATAGATTTATTCAGTGTTGATTTTTATTCCTGCGGCAACAAAATCTAGCCAATCAGAAGACAGATTAATTTATTTATTTGCGTATGCAAAATTTATAGGGATGAAAAAATATATGATTTTTTTAATTACAACGTAAAATGCGTGGCACACGAGGGTAATCTACGGGGGGCTCCGGCCCCGTACCCCCGACCCGTTTTTCTTCGTTCTTAATTTTCTTAAAAGTATAAAAATAACAGTATTATAAATATAATAAAATACAAAATTAACAAAAAGTCAGATTATCTATAAGTAACCTAAAATCTTGAAATGATAGTAAGAAACGTATATTTTGATGGGTAACATGTTTAAATTAAGTTGCCAAATGTAAGGTGATATCCTAGGTATTGTATTTATTTAGTAAAGTTTATTTTTTTATTTTTTTTTATTTACATTCCGCGATACACTATTTTCATACGCTGATTCCAAATACATTATTGGTTTTCTGTCATATCGTAAAGTTTTCGAGATAATGGCTGCCTATTGTATAGTTTGGCCATAAATATACTATATATATTATATATATATATATAAATATATAAATATATATATATATATTATTATATTATATGTCTAGAAATATTATAGAGTCAATTATTTATATATATATATATATATATATATATATATATATATATATATATATATATATATATATATATATATATAATATATATATATATATATATATATATTTATATATATATTATACATATTTAATAATATATATATAATATATATTATAATATATATATAATAATATATATATATACTATATATATTCTTATATATATAATATACTATATATATAAAAAATATAATATATATATATATATTCCACAAGTTTACCAATGTATGTGTATACGTTCATATTAGAAATTTTAATTTGTAACCCTTTTGACAAAATTTACAAACCTTAATTAAGGCTATTTCATACTACAAATATTAAAATGTTTTTTTCGAAAATTTACAAGTGGAATTTCCCCTTAAAACTAGAAGAAATTAAAACGCTCTGACAAACAGAATGGCAATTGCAAAGAGTAATAACAAACTGTTGTTCATTTTTTCCTAAATTTTAAAAAAGAGAAAAAAAATGGAAAAAGCAATAAGGAATTTAAAATCACTTAAAGATCAGGCAATGTAAATAAGGCCTTGACCTTTCGTGTTCGGGTTTAATTGTGAATACAAACGAAGCTTCAGAATTGGTAATAAACGAAGGTCTTTTTTTTTATTCATGATAACCACAAAAATAAAATTAAATGAAAATAAAACGCACGTAACTGCTTCCTAAAGTGTCACGATGTTTTCAAATTCCTGTTTTTCGGCTTTTATATATATATATATATATATATAATATATATATATATATATATATATATACTATATATATAATATATATATAATATTATATATATATATAAATATATATATATATATATATAATATAGTATATATATATATATATTTATTATTTTTATATATATAATATATATATATAATATATTATATATAATATATATTATATATAATATATATATATATTATATATATATATATATATATTATAATTATATATAATAGAATATATATTATTTATCTATATATAATATATATATATATAATATATATAATATAATATATAATATATTATATATATATATATATATATATATATATATATACATATATATATATATATATATATATATATATATATATATATATATTAATATATTATATATATATATTTATATATATATATATATATATTATATTTATATATATAGTTATATATATAATTTATATATATATATATATACTATATATATATATATATATATATATATATATATATATATAATATATATATATATATATATATTAGATATATAAATATATAAAATATATAATTCTGATAGTCGAGGATTTGCCGTAATTTATATATCTCCGTTAACCTTGTCAAAATTGATCCTTTGAGTATGTACTACATGGTATTGATTGTGTGGAGTATTATTTTGAATTTAAAATACTAACAATAGTTTATTGACTTTTAAAGCAAACCGCTCAAAGCTAATTGTGTCATTCTAAAACACAAGCGTGTCACTCTAGAACACAAGCATGTCCCTGGTCTTCAAAGTTGTGTCTATTAGTTCAGTGATGGACTGTAAATTTTCATGCATTGAGAGACATTCTATGTTAAAAGGAGAGCTCTAGAAACAAGAGAATATTATGTGTTTCGTATGTTATATTCCATGAACTAATAGCAATACAAATTATAAATTAGTTACAAAACAAGACTTAAATCTACGCTTAAAAATAAATTGATAAATTTTTTTCGGAAATTTCTTAAATCAAGTAGTCCCAAATTTCGTTAAAAATATCTTTTTAAATTATGAAGATTATTATCTCTCAGCTGAAAATTTTCAAAACTAAATTTATTGGTCAATAAGCAGCTGTGAAAATTTTAATTTAAACTAGATTAAATTTAGGAGATTTTCCATAAATTTTTCAGAAATTTCTCATTTTAAGGGACATGAAAAGTCCCACTTGGTCTTCCCATCTTATAAAATATGAAATTTATTTTTTTTCAAATAAAACCCATTAAAATTTCCAAGATAACTTTATTGAGCAGCATACACACACACACACACACACACACACACACACACACACACACACACACACACACACACCACCTATACAGAAACACCATTTTATGTATGTATAATTATCACACACCGCTTCGGCAGAACCAATTTATATATAATACTATAATATTATATATATATATATTCTTCTATATATATATATATATATATATATATATATATATAATATAATATATATTTAAAAATATTGTATAGTTGACGTCAAATTGAAAAAGATAGAGAGATATTGATAGATATTGTATTAGTATATAGAAAGATAGATAGATAATAGATGATAGATAGATAATAATAGGATAGATAGATACATAGTCTTTAAGTCATTTTAATTCTTTATTCGTAAGCATAGTAACATTAGTCAAACAATAAAATTAATAATTAAAAAGTAAAATATAAAATAGTTAAAAAAATTAATATACAAATGAGTTCCATTAATAATAATGCCATGCTTCATCTTAGGGTGTCTTCTCTGGCTTGAACAAATTTAATCCTTGATTTCAGAGCATCAAGGTCATTATTAAATAAATCAATAACTCCATATGTCTTCATAAATATCCCTTCGATGTCTTTCACCATGCTACTTGCTTTAAAAAATAAAGTATTTTTTCTAATAAAATAACATGAATTGTTAAGCAACCTAAAAACAGTGCATAATTTAAGGTAGTTTAAAAAATGATTAAACATTAACATATCTAAGCAATTACATATTAGATGATTACTAATTCTATTAGAAACTTTACATATTTTTTTTTAAAGCATTATGAAAGCATACTTCAAATTGTTTGAATATTTGACTACTATTTGACATATTAGTCCAAAAATTTGCTCCGCAAAAGAGCATACATTAAGATTTTAATAAATAAAATAATATATCTACATTTAACGAATTAAATCTTCTTAATAAAGCATTAAACGTTACCAAGAATTTGTCCCTAGCTCTTTTCATATGTCTGCCCCTTTATTCTAAATTTTCATTTTAAAATAAAACCGAGATATTAATCTCATTCAAGTTTATTTTAAAAAAACTATAAGATATTTTTAAGTTTAGGTAAATTCTTCTTATTTTTCTTACTTCTTTTTGCAAAAAATGATAACTCCAACTTTTAGTATAATTAAATACTTGACATAGATCAGAAATAGGTTTCAGCAATATTTAATTGTTTTTGAAAGCCATCTACCGGTAGAGCTAACCAAACTGCATCATTTGCATACATGATTATATTCGACAAAGATTCCTACTTTGGTACCTATTCTACTTTCCACCATATCTTTAATAAGATCGTTAATGTAAATATTAAACAACAATGGTGACAAAATTCCACCTTGTCTAACACCATTTCTTATAAGCCATTCATTTGAGATACCATTCTTAAATTTAACACATGCAAATTGGTTACAATAAATACTAACCAAAACATTATACACAATGTCCGGAATATGCATAGATTCTAATTTTTTAAATAATATACCATAATTTAATTTATCAAATGCTTTTGTTAAATCCAAAAAAGCAGCATAAACCGAAGACCATAGTTAATGTAATTTGCTATTGTTTCCTTTAAAGCGAATAAGGCCGTTTCAGTTGAATATTTTGATCTAAATCCATGTTGTCTGTCGTCTAAAGATATATAATTTTCTACAATATCTAAAAGTCCATACTCAAGCAACTTTAAGAAAACTGACGACATCATGATAGGTCTATAATTGTTTAAATCAGTCCAATCTCCATAATTATCCTTTACGATCAGAGTTATAACCCTTCTAAGAATTTATATCTACAAGGATATAATTTTGCATGATACAGGCATTCATAAACTTATCTAAAATATTACCTAATTTTATTGTTCCAAATTTTAAATGATAAAGATGTATTCCATCAGGACCTAGTGTAGGTTTCATTTTATTAATTAATTTCTCTAATTTTTGAAGCATTGAACATTTCATAAGCTTCTGTCCAAGAAACATTCTTATGCAAGATATCAATATTCGATCTGCAAAAATCATCATCAAGAACTTTCTTAAATTTACTTGAGAATTTTCCGCAATTTCCTTTTTCATCCATTTACTCATCTATTTTTTGATAAACTATTTTTAAGGTTGTTATTGGCTCTTAGTTATCATCCGAAAATTTTGTTCTGGTGTTATTATTAAAAGCTCTTAAATAAATTTTTCTATTTCTGATAACATTTTCAATTAGTTTTAACATTGTTTTAGTGCAAACTTAAAGTTAAGTTCGTGTTGTACACATATTATTAAATTTCTTCCCATCTCGTTTCTTCGCATTACTTTTCCAATTCCTTAAATCTAAATTCAACTCCTTATTGTTAGTCTTTATTTAGCTTTTTCATTCCATTTCCGGTACTAAGCATTTTTAACTTTTTTCAATCTCAGAAAATTTTCACATAGCTATTTGATAAGAATTTCACATATATCTTTATACCAGAAATTTAATAAATCTAAGTGTTTCTTGTCTTTGCAATTATAATTATAATTATAATTATACATTATTGCAATAGGAAACCTCATTTTTCATAAAATTATAATTGTCACACAAACAGTCAATATTAGTAGCATATTCATTCAATTCTTTAAGCGTAAGTTTATTCCAGTATACGAATTTAGTATCTGTTACTTTGTTATTAGAGAAATGAATACTTTCACGTACTATTTATAGATATCAGATAGATAGATAGATAGATAGATAGATAGATAGATAGATATAACCTTCTGCTAAAGCTGAAATCTACGCTCAAACCTTTGCCTCTAATTCCACCTTAGACGATTTCGATGCTATTCCTCATTCTCCACCTCCCTCCAAATCATTCATGCCTAACATTGTAATTTCATCTAAGAATATTCTCTCTCTCTCTCTCTCTCTCTCTCTCTCTCTCCTCTCTCTCTCTCTCTCTCTCTCCCTCTCTCTCTCCTCTCTTCTCTCTCTCTCTCTCTCTCTCTCTCTCTGAGCCTAACTTTATGATTGCGTACTTTCCTGATGGTATTTCTCCTGTGGTTCTCGAAACTTGCACTTTCGAGCTTGAACCCTCCTGCTTTGGTAAATTATTTCTTTTCTGTTTCAACTTTGACTTTCTCTTCTTAATGATGAAAAAGTGTTATTCAGCCTGTGCCACAAAAAGGGAGATCCTTTTTCAATCTTCGAATTATTGTCATGTTCTTTCTAAATCTTTTGAATTTATCCTTGTTAGGAAGATTTGGAAACGAATTTTTTTAATCAAAATCTCAGATCGTTTTTATGACTTTTGTAAGGAACGCCCTGCTGGTGATCTTCTTTCTCTTCTTTCTCTTCCTTCTCTTCCTTCTCTTCTTCTCTTCTGCTCTTCGGTGTTACGGTGAATCCTTTGCTGTGACACTATTCATACGAAAGCCTTCAATAGAGTCTGACTTAAAACATTGATTTCTATACTTCTTTCTTTCTGTCTCGATTCTTCTCTCTATGACCTTCTCTTTCCTTTCAGGCCGTTCTATATCAGCTGCTGTAGGCGGTCATCGTTCTCCATCTAAAACTATAGATAGTAGTGTTCCTCAGGGTTCTGTTCTATTCCCAACTCTCTTTCTACCTTTCATTAATGACCATTTCTCGGTTACTTCAACGCCCATCTACTCATATGTTGACGAATCTACCCTTCGTTACTCTTTTCATTTTGAAACATTTCCTTCCCAACTGCAATTGGCTGATGCTTAGAGGGTGACTTTGGTGCAACTAACCTCTGATCTTTTTCGAATTTCTAATTGTGGTAGAGAAAGCTTGGTTGCTTCAATGCCTCAGAAACTCAGTTTTACTCGGCACAATCTTCTACACAACTATAACACCTTCCTCGAAAGAGAGCAACTCAAACCAACGTCTGTCATTTATATATATTCTTGGTGCTCCTCTTTCTCGTAATCTTTCTGAAAAGGATCACATTCTCTTTCTAAGCAAGCTTCTAAGAGGTTAGGTTTTCTGAGGCGTCTTCAGAGGTTCTTTTTACTCCTCTTCAGCTGCTTGGTCTTTATCGGGGTGTCGTTCGCCCCAGTATGAATT
>JABUQX010085320.1:5000-15000 GCA_015478945.1 Trachelipus rathkii
TATATACTAGTAGATGTATATGATAGTATAAGTAGTAGTATTATATATTATGGTATAGTATAATATATATATAGTATATAATAGGTAGTATATATAGAGGTATGATATATAGAGGTTGCATGATATAGTATATGATATATATAGGATGTAGATATAGTGTATACTGGGTATGATGGAAGTATATAGTATTATAGATATGTATAGATAGGAGGTATAAGTGATAGGGACACACTATAATATTATTATATTATATTATATATATTATATAGTATAGTATGTATGTATATATGTATTTGTAATATATATTATAATTATATATATGATATATATTATAGTAATATAATAATATATATATTATATATATATTATATATATTATATCAGATAATATATATATATATTATATAGTATTTAATATTATATTTAGTATTATTATTAGTTCTATTATATATTATATAATATAATATATATATATATAATATATATATAATAATTTAGTAGTTAGAGTTGTAGCAGATGTTCGCGCATCAATTTTTCACTATCTCGCATCCGATTAATTTTGTTCTGGGATGCGCGGATAGGTTTCATCTATGAATCTGAGGACAACATGTTGTTTGGCAACTGACTTATATATATATAATAGTATAATTATATATATATATATAATTATATATATATATATATATATATAGTAATATATATATATATATTATATAATATATATATAATATATATATAATAATAATATCATAAAGTTTATGGACTTTCAAAGAATGACAGTAAATACTCATGCTGGAGGAGAGTAATTAGATTTCACAACTCTAACATAAACGAATGAGGCATGTGCAAAAGCAACTTCTCTAACTCCAAGGTACAAAACAAATTTCTGAAGCTCACGTGTTTTACAGAGGGTTAAATTAATTTAGGATGCCTATGTGTCATGAAATGCTGTCAAGAGGCAGAAATATCAGCAGCCAATAAAAAGCAAAAAGATCACAGAAACAGACATTGTATTACAATCTGTTAGCAATTACAATGCTTGGAATCTATGTGAACGTTCTTTTGCGCTTGCTAGCAGCGATGAAGGGTCCTTGTTCAGAAGTGTCCAAAAACAACTCTATCATATGATCCGTAAGAATAGTCAAATAGCGAAAAAGCTTGAATCAGATAAAGATCCACTGTTGGTCGGGCGTGATAATTGTTAAAATGTTTTCTACCACTTGCAGAAGGTCGCCAGGATCTTAGCAGCCCTTTCATCCAATGTAGCTTTAGTGAGTATCTTCAGTGGTGCATTGATTCTCATTTGAGAGATACAGAGAAGCATAAGCTCTCCCCTGGAAAGGGCTCAGAAGTCTGTTCGCTTTGTTTTAACGCATATCTTGCAGATATTAACTCAAGCATAAATATATTCTTTTTCCAAATGTTTTTGAGGCCTGGGGAATAGAGGTTGGTGGGGTGCAAAAAGAGTTGGGTCCTTAGCGTACTTGCACATCTGTAAACACTATATCATATATAGTAAGATATAATATATAATATAATATATATATATATATATATATATTATATATATATATATATATATAATATAATATATATATATATATATATAGTATTTGATATAGTATATAATTATAATATATATAATATATATAGATATATATATAGTATATATAATATATATATATTATATATATATATAATTATAGTATAATATAATATTCAGGCCTTTTGGGGGTTTTTTTTTTTTTTTTTCCCAATACAATTACTTAAGTACTTGTACTTAAGGTACATTTTGTTGGAGTACTTGTAACTTGTACTTGCAGAATAAAACCCAGTGTTACTCTGTACTTGCACCTTGAACTTTGCCCTTTCTTGTACTTGAAAATTTGCAAAGTTCTTGCAAGTACTTTTGTTGACTATTTTCTTACTGCATATATATATATTATTAATATAGTATATAATATATATAGTATATATATATTTTATAATAATATATATATATATAATGATATATATATATAATATATATATATATATATTATTATATATATTATTTTATATGATATATATATATATCAGTGGGTACCTGGAAAATTCACTTGGGTTGGCAGAGGTTTAATATATTTTATTACTATATTATATAATAATAAATAATATAGTATATATTATTATATATATATAATATATAATATATATTATACAATATATATGATTATATATATAATATATATATATTACTATATTATATATATATTACATATATATATTATATAATTAAAATATTATTAAAAGAAAACATGCGAAATCATATATTAATAATAATATAGTACTCATTTATTTTGTAATGAAAAGCTTGTTCTTAACATTATATTACCAAATACGTAACTTAATTTGTAAAAGCCATCATTCCAATGAGTTTAAACTTTTCTTAGACCAACCATTTTTTAAAATACAAAGTTGTGGTTTTTATAGAGATTAAGTTTTTTAAAGGTGTTTTTTTTTGCTTTAATATAAAATCTTTACTTACTGCCATTAATGCATCTGTTTCAATGATTTTATGTTATATAATGCTTAATACACTTAATAAAGTTTATATAAAATTTAATATTCATATCCAGGATAGATTAGACAGCATCGATACAAGATTTCACTAACAACTGTCCCACAGGCCGCACAAACTTGTCCGTAGCTCTTTTCATACATTTCGTACATATTTTACCCGGAAGAGAACGAATAAGTTTTTTCCGTTATATTCTTCTGATTATAGGTAAGACAGAATGACGCCGTTCCCTTATAGATCTTGGATATAGAAAATTGCACGTCATTCGTTACCGTCCTGTGAGCATAGGATTTTACCCTGTAAGATCAGAGAGAGTGAGAATTTCCAAATATATTCAATTATTATTATAAGTGGCTATTATCTGTTGTGTTTGTTTTTCTGTTTTAATTTATGATGGCAAAATTAGCTGCTTTTTAACTTTTTATATATGAAACTGTTTTTAATAACTTGTAAGTGATACTTTTACCAATTTATAATTCATTATGTTAAACCTATTGATGAAATAGTGTGGTGAGGTAGCTACGCTTACGCGATTCTAGTCCCGCTAGTTTGTAATACCGTCCCCTCTGATATAATATATTGTGACTAGTAGGTATATGATATAGTAGTATTATTATGCTATTATATTTATATATTATATATATGATTGATATGATAGTATACTGATTTGCTTCGCGATCACAGTACGGGCTTTCGGCGCTCGGAGTCTACTGGCGAATATACTGTGTTCCTATCTTACTGTATTTATTGTTTTTCCGCCTTTAGGAATCTTCGGGGAGACTGCGTGGTGGCCTTCGCATTATTCCAAAGCTATTTGACCGGGTATGGCAACGGCGTGCACTGCTTTATCAAGGAAGCCCTGGCTTCTTCCGTCCTTCTCGTTTTTTTTCGCTTTACTTAGATGTCTAGTTTTTCTTTTCCAATATCGCTGTCAACATCTGGGCTGTGGTTGATTGGACGACTTCATTTCTTTGCCTTCTTCTGTCCATATTGGTGGTGTTCTCCAGGGTTCTTGTCATATTTCCCTACTTTTTATTCCTATTTTTCATTAATGATTTCTTCTCCAACCTGTCACATCTATGCGTCTATTCACGGTCATATTTCCCGATTGACTCGACCTTCATTTCTTGCAACTCATTTTCAATTCTTGCTCCTTTACTTTTACTTCCTAGCAATTTGGCACTCCGTCTCTAATCTTCCCGGACTGTTTTCTATTTCTCGGGTTTGCGTGATCTGGATAAAATTTCTCCGGTGGTGCGTCCTGAACTTGTGTAAATTCAATTCTTTTGGGAAAAGAGTCTCCATTCGTACACAATGTGTGTCCTGCACTCCGTAGAGCACAGCCTTCCAATTCCTATGCTCTTTTGACGGTTTCTCTCGTCCTCTGTCGAGCCAATCATAAACTCCTTGGCCTTAAACATAAACAAAAAAATGTCTTGAAACCTCACATCAAACCGGTTGCAAGTGGCCTCAAAGAATCTGGGAGTTCTGTTTAAGACTGCGTGACTTTTTTTTCTTCTTCTCAGTTTCTCCAGCTATACCAAGGCCCTCATCGCCCTTTGTATGGAGTACTGTCTCTCATATCTGGGGGTGCTTCAAGATTTCACTCCGGGCTTTGTGACAGGTCGAGTCATTAGGCAAAAATGGGCTTTAACAACTGCTTCTGTACTTTCCAGTTCATTTTGATCCTTATCTATTGTTTGCGTCGTGATTTGTGCTATCTCCTTTCTATACGATTACCGCGCAGCGGCAGGTTCTCGGAGAGAGCTTAAATCATTCGCTCACCTTCCAACCTTTGCGTCGCCCTTAGAGACTAGGGGCCTGTGTCTGCACATGATTTTTGTGTTGATATTGGGTAACTCCAGGCTAGTTCCCCGCGGTGCGGGCTGCCTTCCTGCCGGCCACACGTGATCTGGCGGTGTTCTCTTCCATCTTCCGTGTTTCCTGCTGAATTTAATCTCCGCCGCACTTCAAAGCCTTCGTCTGTGCTCATCTTCGTAATTTACTTTAGTCGCTGCCTTCTGGGGCGTGGTCAACACCGCCTTCATTGGGCGGGCCCTGCCTCGTGAGTGGCGAGGGCAACGACTGTAAGAATATATATATTATTATATATATATACTCTATAATTATATATTATATATAATATATATATATATATAATATATATATATATATATATATATATATATTATATATTATATATATATATATATATAATATAGAAACATTAAATCTTTACATAACTGACTTGCTTCACACAAGCACTTTAAAGGAGGCAATAAAAAAAATAATAAACTATAAGCATTGAGTCCTCCAAAAAGTGCTCAACACCACATTTTACCAGTTCCTAATATGCCTCTACACATGTTAAAAAAAGTATTACCAAAAAGCATCACCCTAACCGCCGATCGCTAACAATATAGATTTTTTAAAAATTATTACTATAAACCACAAAGTATAAAGAAAGATCTCATTCAAAGTGCTTATGCAATCCCCTGCAATTAATTGCCAATAATAAATGTATTGGCGGAAAACTGACTTTGATTTTCAAAGAAGAAAATATGCAACAATCAATAGACCTTCACTAAGCGACAGCCTAAAACTTAGCACTCAACATGTCATAGAAAACCACTAACCACAATATTAATACCAACAACATGAAAAATTATCCGAAACAGCAGTCAATACCTCATCAACGAAAATTTGTGAGGAACCCTTTGTATTTACTAACGGAGTAAGAATTATAATAAACAGCTGGGAGGTGAAATATAGATTTTTATTCAGAATGAGTACGCCTAAAACCTCAAAAATTGTCAAACAACTACATCTAAAGAAAATAAGAAAAACAACTGGAACAAATTTCACATGAAAGATAAAAAGAAGAATTTTAGTCTTTTGCCCGAAGAGGTCCCGGCGTTGCGGGACGAAAAGCTCGCATTATGTATCTAATTTTAAAGTTTTAAAAATATTCTACTAAATAATGTTATTGTGCATAATAAACTGTGTGTTAAAAATTTATAATAAATAATCAAAAAAATCCAAGTGCGTTTCTAGCAATATATATACTATATATACTAAATAATATAATATATATATATAAAATTATATTATATATATATATATTATATAATAAATATAATATATATATATATTATATATTAATATATATATATATATAATATATTATATATTATATATATATAATATATAGATATATTATATATACCTATATAGTATAATATATTATATATAATATATAATATAATCATATAGTATATATTATATATATATATATATATATATATATATATATATATATATATATGGCTAGGAATCGTGATGATTGGATTGAAGTTGGTTCCACAAAGCGTTTGTATGGAGGGTAATAGTTTCGAGTGTTGGAGAAGAATAATAGGTACCTTATGTTAAGGGTATAGGGGATAACCGTTACTGTAGGTATTAATACGGAATGAGTTTTATTGAGTGTTGCGGGAAGAACTTGATATGCTGGTATTTTTTGAATCAAAGTGGTGCGTTGAGCTGTACGTAGAGGTTGATTTGGTGAAGAACAAGGTGCGTTGGGATAGTGGATAGAGGAATGTGTTTTATCTAAATCGTTTACATTTGAAAAAAAATATTGAATAAAATGAGGCGAGGACGAAAAAAATTGGTATTTGGTTTTTATGGATTGCACCACATGCGTATGATAGGATTATATAGGGAAGCTCCTGATTGGCTGGGTGTTAGTAGTATATACTGGTGTTTGGTGGTAGCTTCTGAATGGAGTATAAAAAATATTATGATTGATAGTTTGAAGCCGTTGTTAAGAATAAATAGACGTCGAAAGTGAGTTGTGCATATTGCATCGCACAGTGGAGGCAGGCATGTGTTTCTAACTTGGCTATTTTCAATTTGTGTATGGATGGGGTATATGAAAGAATTTAGTAGGTGGGGGGTGGCAGGAGTTGTGTTAGAAATATTTGGAGAAGTAGAAAGAGTTGACTGTTCGTACCTATTATATGAGGATGATTTGCTTTTTGTGTGGCGAATCTGAAGAGTTTGAGAGGATTGGTAGAGAAGATTTTTGTAGGGTGTGTAAAAGGAAGGGTTTGGAAGTAAACGTAGAATAAGAGTAAGGTTATATGGTTGTGAGTGAGGATCAGTCTCCGTGTGAAGCTATGTTAGATGTGAGCAGCTGAACAGTGTCTGAGTTTTCAAAATATTAGGATTTATTTAGATAAAAAGGGATATTGATAATGCAGAGCTTGTAGGAAAGTTGTGAATGATAGAAGTTTTCTGGTGAACTAAATCCTTGTGATGTAGAAGGGACTAAGTCTTGATGCAACTAGGGTCTTTAATTATAATGAAGGGTTTAAATGTTGTGTTACCTGTGTCTCAGATGTATATAGTAGTCGGACTATGGTCTGGAATAAGAGGTATATGACCTATTACAATGTGTGTTTCAGTAAGTATAACAATCACAGGGGATGTTTTTGGTGTGAGAAAGAATTGGGTATAAAATGAGGGAATGTAACTGTGCTAGAGGAGTGTGTATTGGTGTGAAGAAAGGGTTAAATATGAGATAAATGAAAGTACGTTGGAAGATTATCTTGGTCATGTGGAAAGAAATAGATGAAGTGCCGCGTTGGTTTAAACGGATGTATACTGGTGAGTGTGCTTGAATCGCATGCTGGGAGACATGAAGAAAAACAAGGATTGAGTCAATATAAGGATACTGGAGGAGAGAAAGGTGTGAGTTTGGCGATTCAGAAAAAGGTGCATTAAAGGAGTGAATGGGGTTTTGTGAGCGGGTATGGTTTTATGCGCCAACAGGGACAGGAAATGAATCCCCAACATTTGAAGAGATGCATATTGTGAGGCTCATCCGCGGTCCCGTGAAGCGCTAGGGTGAATTTTCTGACTGCGACGAGTTCTCACAAAAAAGGTATAAAGGGGGCGGTCAGGCTGGGCTTTCTTTTCTTGCGTCATATTCTTCTAACTACTTTTCTGTTTCCGGGGCATGTTACCCACTCTTACCCTGTCAGTCTTGGGAAGAATGATGGTGATAATGATGATTGCCGATATATCATATATACTATATATATATATATATATATTATATATATATATATAAAATTTAATATATATATATATATATAGTATATAATATATTAATATATATATATAATATATATAAATAATATAAATATATATATTATTTATATATATATATATATATAGTATATATATATATATATAATATATATAATATATATATATATATATATTATAATATATAGTATATTATTATATATATATATAGTATACTATATATAAATATAATATTATTATATATATATAAATATATATATATATATTATATATATATATATATATACTATATATATATATATATATATATATATATATATGAAATATATATATTATATTAATATATTAATAATAAAAAAATATTAAAAATATAAATAATATATATTAATATATAATATATATATTATATATATATATATATATATACTATATATATATTTTATATATATATAATAATATATTTATTTCTCCACAAACTCCTGTAAGCGGTGAACGCTTGACAGATGTTCTGACGAACCCCTCCCGTGTTTCGTCACATAGATTTCCCCGTTGACTCTTCAGCTCCTCCATCCACGGTCCTCTTCTCTCAATGGCCGTTCTCCCTTACGTTATCACTCCATCTGGTTCTTGTTGTCCCAGCACTTGCGCCTTCCCATCCGGTCCTCCAATCTGTAGTCTTCTTCGGTATACATCCTCTTCATCTCATCACATGTCGTAACCATCTCAAGCTCTGTCCTTTTCACTAAAACTACGCATATCTGTTCTCTATCCACTCCCAGCCCGTCTGTTTACATCATTTCTCATTCTAGCCCCTCTCGTAACCCCTTCATGGATTCACACCAACTCATTTCACATGCTTGTATCTTACTCTTAGTTTTTATGGATAGAGCCCACGTTTCTCAACCGTACGTTAATGTAGGTCATAGTATACACACATTATATTATTGTATTTTCACCTTCGATGGGACCATTTCGTTTCGTAGTACGGATAGAGCGCACTCTTAATGTATATTAAACTTTTTT
Organism: Trachelipus rathkii; assembly: GCA_015478945.1. Lineage (NCBI taxonomy): Eukaryota > Metazoa > Arthropoda > Malacostraca > Isopoda > Trachelipodidae > Trachelipus > Trachelipus rathkii. The sequence continues at coordinate 13,695 of JABUQX010085320.1, forward strand.
AATTCTACCTATTTCAATTCTAGGTTAATAACATTTCCGCCCCCGAAACAACTCCAAGTATTTTAAGCTGATTAACCTGCTTCAATTCGTTGATCCATCACTCTAATATTCATTTCATCCTCCTCTTTACTTATCAGCATCACCTCCGTCTTCTCCCCATTTATTCCTCTTCATCCTCTCCTCAACTTTCTCATCCCACTACAATAAAATCTTGCAGACACCATCCCTTATTCCACCAACCAACTGAAAGATCATCTACGTTTCCAAAAACAGTTCCATCCCACTTCTTCTTCGGTACCATTTATCCACAATATCCAGAACAGGATAAGCGAAAATCCGTATCAACTCATAACCCAATCTCCATCGTCATCTTGGTCTTTCTTTGCATAACATTCTTATACCAGTGCTCTTTGAATTGCTTTTTCTCAGTTTTTCTCGGTATCCATACTCTCTCATTCTAAAGCATGTTGCCCACAGGACACCTCTTGGTTACAGCGAAAAGCCTCTCCAGGTCTAACAAATGCCAACCGTACATCTTTCTGTTAAATTCGCAATCGCTTTTTCCCCATACTATCGTTTTAAAGAATATTCAGATCAATAGGTTGATACCTATTGTTGTTCTGCGAAACCAAATGCCACTAGTCCATTTAATCTTCTACGTCTCTCCCCTCAATCTTTTTTCTATATTCCGTTCATATACCTTTTGCAATATGTGGTGTCAAAGCAATTCCTCTGTAATTTCTACAGTCTTCCTTATCTCCTTTTTTAAAAATTAGGCATATTACTGGTCTGTTCCATTCTTTAGGTGTCCTTTCTTCTCACCAGCACTTATTCATTAATTCTTATTAAAGGGTAATTTTAGTTTCTTCACTTTCTTCAAGTTTCTTGGGTATCATATCTTCACCCGGTGTTTTCCCGTTTTTCATCTTCCTCAAGGCATATGCCATTTCTTCGCGGACTGCCATCTCGTGCCTCCACCACCTCACATGGTCCTGCCGCTTCATGCACATCCTCCTCCTCCTCCACATCATTTGGTATATTCAAGTCAAATTCAACGATCATCTTCACCTTTCTCAATCTCTCTCTCGGGTCCGTTAACAACGTTCCATTCTCATTCTTTATTGCATATGTTGGAGGTGCTGCTCCTTTCCTATAGTTTTTTGCCATATGTAAATATAATTTTCTAGTACCCGCAAGGTCCTCTTCCAGATCTCTACCAATTTTCTCCCATGTATTTTTCTTTTCCATTCCTTTTATTCTCTCTGTTTCATTTCTCATCATTATATATGCTTCTCTATCCTAAATT
>JABUQX010085321.1:0-10000 GCA_015478945.1 Trachelipus rathkii
CACCTCCCTCTTGGAGGCTTAGCTTCGTATTGCTTGAGACGTTAATGATTGTGCGCACGCTTAATAAGTTCCAAGCCAGGAAGAAGAAATCTAAAAAACTCAAAATACAAAATACTGTGACGTACACACTCCATCACTTAGGATAATTAGGGCGCACAACTGTTCGGCGGACTGACCCCGTGGGAGATTGCCGGTGGTCGGCTTATGGTGGGTGCGTTGAAGGTGCGTGGTACCCGTTTTTGTCGTACTTTCCCTTTTGTTTATTTTTTAATGACTACATATGAGAGTACAATCCCCACGGTTAGTTAATATTTAATATATTCTAAAGCGAAAGAGTAAATTTTAAAAATAATAATAAAATCATAAATAAATATAATATAAAAAATTAAAAATATAAGAAAATATAATTAATAATAATAATATATGATGAATAAAAATAATATAGTACTAAAACTATTATTAATTAAAAAATAATTAATAAAAAAATAAAATTAAAATATTATATAATAATTTATTATATTATCTAATATTATTCTTCTATAAAAAATTAAAAAATAATAAATAATTAATATTAAAAACTATTCATTTAAAATAATATAAAGATATTAAAATAATTAATAATTAATGAAAATATTAGAAATGAAATATATAAAAAAAATAAAAAAAAAATGAATAAAAATAAATGAAAATAGGATAGACTAATAAGTAAAATAAAAAAAAAAAAAAAATAAAAAAAATAAAAAAGATAAAAAAAAAAAAAAAATGAGGATATCTTTTAAGAATATAAAGTAAAAATGTCTAAGTTTTAATGATTTATATTTATATGTTTAAGAGGTCAAATATTCGGTTATATTTTGGAGCGTATTGTATCATTTTAATTTTTTTTTATATTATTCAACATCATATGAATGAGTTATATTTAAATATCTTGTATGACATTTATAAAATAATTATAATTATAATAAACATTTTTTAATATTTGTCAATTAATATCAAAAATATAATTAGTTGGTCTGGCGTAGTCTGATCATTATACTGATAAGTTGATGGATAATAAATAAACATAATATAATGAGGAATTTAGTTGTACTACTTGAAAAATAATTATTTGTTGAGTAGGTTTTATTTCATTAACTTATTCAAAGTCTGTAGTTTTATATTAAATTTTTTTAACATTTGCAACTGTTTAAATTATACTAGATATAATTAAAAAATAATAATAGTATAATAATAATATCGATGGTGGTGGGTATATTTTTATTATTTGTGAGGGCACGATTAAGATTCTCTTATTTTTTTTTGTAAGTAAGTCTCAATCTTTGTTTTTATGTAATTATTTGGGCAAATCTCATCTTAAAGCAATTGTAGAAATTGAAAATGGTAATCCAAAAAACCTGACATTGATCTTACCAACGAATTATTTACAAATAATCAATCAAGATTTAAGCTATATATGTAGTGGAACATATGAAATTATAATGTATATGGTAGGAGACAACGATATGATAACGCCGTGATTGTAATGTACCACTGTGTTAAAGTAAACATACATTATCTATACAAGGTGTTTTTTCATCTTTTTTTGTAATTGTGTGTATCTAGGTCTCTATCGTTATGTTTGTCTGTATCAGGTAATATAAAATTTCGATAAATATGTATATTAATTTTTTACATAATAAAAATTTAAAATGTATCTTAATTTACATAATTTTAATTAAAATAATCAAAAAAAATTTTTGTCTAAATTATAGCATATAACTCTAAATATAAATCTTTAAAAAATTAACTTATACTGTATATATATAAATATTAAATAATATAATATATATAATATATTTATATATATTATATAATTATATTAAATAAATATATAATATATATATATATTATATATAATATAATCATATTAAATTAATTATATAAAATTAAAATAAAAAAATATTATATAATATATAATATAATATATATATAGATATAAATATATATAATATATATTAGTATATATAATATATATAATAATAAATAAAAATATATATATTAGTGAGAGATAATATATTATAATAATAATTATTATAATAATAATATATAATTATAAATTAACTATATAACTAGGGGCGAAATTATATAAATATATTATATATTTTATATAAAATTATAAATAATAATATATAATATAATATAATATATAATTTTTTTTAATATAAATTTTTATAAATTTATATAATATATATTATATATATAAAATAATATATATAATATAATTATATATATATATATATATATTATATAATATATAATATATATATATATAATATAATTATATATATATATATATATAATATAATATATATATATATATATTAATATTATATATATAAATATATATTATATATCTAATATATATAATTGTATTATGTTATTTTTTATATACTAATCTTAAAAATGTGCCCCGGGTAGCTCTCAGTGGTACGAGCACTCGCCCAACCAGCACTATATAGTCTCGAGATTGATGGGAGGATCCCAGCTGTTCGCAACACTGTGTTTCGGGGTTGTATTTTGAGGGATGTTGGAGGGGATCGTTTGAAAAAGCTCTATTTTCTCTCTTCCTGGGCTTGCTTCTTGTACTACTCATGAACGTTTATTAATTTGCTGAGGGGGGTTTGTTGCTATACCCCCCCCCTCACCTTAGATTATGGGCTCAACTTCCGGGGTCAGCAGTTTTGTGGGTGAGTGTTTACCCCTATAATATATATATATATATATATATATATAATATATATATTACCTCTGATATATAGAATCTATTTAATATATATAATATATATATTATATAATATATAATAATTATATATATATATAATATATATATATATAATAATATATTATGCAATGATACTTATTATCGCTACAAAAGGAAGAAAAAGGGAGAGAGAGAGTGCTACCATGAAAAAAAAAATAAAAAAAAATAACCCTCCCCCCCCCCTCTTCAGATTAGGGCCCCTCACAAACTCAGGTGTCAGCAGTTGGTGTTTTATCCCCTATAATATATAACTTGGAGGTCACACATTTTCCGCTGAAAGCTCCTCAATTTAAGCGCGTGTGTACCTTTCAAGATGTTTGTGGAGCAGAAAAAAATCATTACCTTCTCTGCTACTTCTTTAAGCTACATCACATCACCATCATTCACGTCTTTGCTCTTTAAAATTTTCACGATCACAATATTCAATCTCATTTAATAACTACTAATGTATATTTAGGACATATACATCTCAATCTGGCTACTTTTGAGTCGCACTCCATATTAAGTCGAGTATTTTAAAAACGTGAGAGTAAAGGGGTTCCTATGTCAATAATAACGCAAAAGTAATCGAAGGGAGAAGAGAAGACAATTGCCCTCTCCTCCTTCCTACCGTTTGGTGACTATGTTTATTCTAATTTAAGAAACGAATTTAGACTTTAGATTCATAAGGTGAGGGGTGGAAGAAGTCAGAATAGGTCGAGTGGGTTGAACCCATTTCAAAGACGAACAAGGATCCGAATATAGAACTGCATCAACTAAACTACCCGAGAATTAGCATGTGAGTTTGTAGCATTATCTCCAGAATCAGAATAAAGCAATTGACGCTAATGAAAAATGGAAGCACCTAAAGTGCTGATTTTGGAGGAAGGAAAAGAAGAGAAAATACGTTCTAAATTTGGAGATGAAGTAGACCAAAGATTCAGAATTGTCAGCACAATTATGAGATAACTTGATATACCTTTAAATATGTAAATATGGTTGTGAATTATTGTCAAGTGCCGAAGCCATAGGTTAAATGAGAGAAGAAACTATCGTTGCGCACATGCGTACGTTCATGCTATCAAACTTTCCCCTTTGGATGAGAAATTGATGATATAGCACATCTTCGTGAGAATAGAATTTTTTTTGGGAAATGCTACCAACTGATTTTCTGTTTAGAAAGAAAGAAGTCTAGAGGCAAACAATGATATGGTGCTCAACAAAGCCTAGGTTAAAATAACCAAGAACGACAATATGTTTTAAGAAAAAAGATCGTTCTCATAGCACATTGGCAGTTTCATCAACCTTGTTTATATATATATAGTATATATATATATTATATATAATATAGATATTATTATTATATAATATAGGTTAATATTATATATATATGATATATATATATATATATATATATTATATATATATATATAATATATATATATAATATAGTATATATATTTACTAACTCGATATATATATATATATAAATATATAATATAAAAGGGCTTGTGAGTTTTTGAGATAAATGTTTTTTTTTTTTTTTTTTTACTTTTTTTTTTCATATATTTGTTCGTAGTATATGATACTAGCAATTGATTAAGATGCTGATGATGATGACATAAATAATAAAAGTATTACAAACTTTAAAATAATAAATGTAAAGCAAAAAACGCGTCATTTTGCATAGCGCAAGTAGCAAGGTGCTTCTGAGTGCGTAGCGCGAAAACGAAAATTTTAAGTGTAACGTAAAAAAATCTATGTTTGTAATGTAAAATGAGTTCCGTATTTTTTTTTTTTGTTTTTTCATATATTAGATTCTGCTTCGCCAGCTGTTGAAGATTGCCAGTATGATACTTTTGTATTTTTTAAAATTTCTACACCTTGTCAATAACAATTTAGCTGAGCTGGGCTATGCAATAGTGCGTAGGCTTTTGTTTGGCTTTTGTCGTTTCATTTGTTGTGTAGTAATCCATTTGTTTTTTCCACTATAATTGTTGCTTCATAATTGGATCCTCCTAAAAGTTGTGTTGCCTTTTGAATAGATAGTGAAGGTATTAATGTTTCATAAATATTTTAGTAATGAAATTGAATAAGGCTTAATACACATCATATATGTAATAATAATAATAAATAATAATAATAATAATAAGTAAAATATCAATGATAATAATATAATAATAATAATAATATAAACAATAAAAATAAAAAATAAAAAAATAAGGTAATAATACATAAATTAATAATAATGATAATAAAAATAAATAATAATAATAATAGATAGATAATAATAATAATATGATGATATATATGAATAATGAATAATAACTAATAATATAGTAAGTGTCAACTGTTTACAAATACGTATATTAGTCATTAAGTGTAGTCTTTCTTATTGTGTTAATGGTAATTTTTTCAAGTACGTTTTTATTGCCTACTTAGTCTAGGAAAAATGCCGAATGCTATGTATACATAACGAACCATGATCATAATCCTGAACTTATGAAGGGCAGTAAGACCTGCCGAACTTGATGGTTCGACCATGCTGTGAAGATTGAGAGCTACCGATTTTTGCATTCTTACTAGAAAATAATCTCGTGAGTTATTCTTCTGCTGTCTCGTGGGCGCTGCCACAATGTATCTCGACTGTCTGGTGTAAAATTGTAATGAGATTTGTATGTCGATTATTTTTATTGAATTAATGTTTTACTGTTTTTTTTTGTATTATAATTTTTTGATCCCGGTCCGCTACATCCAGCACTCAAATTAGTATTGTTTTATTATCATATAATAATATATACAAAAAAAAAGTAAAAAAAAAAACATTTATCTAGCGCCCACGGCAAATAATAATAATACTATATATATGATATAATAATCTATATATATATAAAGTAGTATATATATTATATCATTACGTTATATTAGTAGTGATGTTAGTTATTGTTATTATTATCGATTATTTCAAGTATCCGGTAGTGATTATAAATCTATTCAAACACTAGTTCCAGTATATCATATAAATAGGCGATCACCTCGAGTGAGCTTGACTATTTAGGAAAGTAGATTCACATTCAGACTCACCTTAATCATGAGTCACCACACAGACGAAGCAAAAATAGTTACAAACAATCATGGAAAGTCATGCTGTACACATAGTGTTATTGGTGAGACCGGAAGCAGAATTGATGATCCACAGTGTCGTGTCACGAGTAATTAATCATATATTCGAATTACATATACATCATAGTATGAAATGGTCTGCTGATATGTAGATTGTGTAGACAATGACCATAGAGTAGGAGAGGGTGTGCAATGACGCACACTCAAGTAGTGAGAGCACTCACAAGTGTGGAGCGTGTGTGAGAGGCACTTATGATATTGGACAGCACTCCATATTTTAGGAAGTTATCGCGCGATATGCTAGGACGTGACGTGTCCTACTGACGCAGCGGTGAGCGCACACACGTTTTTCATGTCCGATTATTGTGCTCTCTCACTCCACTCTATTGAAACCGCATGCAGCTGAGATGCCATAACTAAATGTCATGCCGTGCCCTTGATAAATTTGATTTCATATGAGACATCTGGAGGATATCAGAGTCGTTACTTCCATAATTCATGAATTGAGTACCACTCTCACTCTCTCTAAGGTAATAGAATCACTCACTTCGCACAATCGAAGGGTGAGTGAGCTGACGAACCAACTTCAGTGAGATTATGCCACGATGAGTGCCCTATATATAATATATATATATATATATATATATATTATATATAATGTATAATTAAGTATATTATTTAACGAGCACTGTGAGTGAGGAGATGTAGTAGACTCATGTAATCATCGGTATTATGAATATATTCATATATACTAATAGTTCCCGGAGACTAGGAAGAGTATCGATGGTGAGCACTCAGGCCTGTGAGCTACAAGTTTCAGTTGTACGATTTCAGGTTATAAGACTGAGCAACTCGATAACAGCGAGAGGGTATGCCACTGCAGATTATAGCGAGACGGACTAGTGACGAATTATACATCGTGGAGTTATTCAGGCTACACACACACATTACATAGAGAGCGATATATAACGGCATATTGGCGCAGTAAAATTATGTAAGGCGGACAAAAAAATATTTTTAATAATTAGAACGCTAGAATATATGAATAAAGTGACTCATGCCGTTAAATAGTTATTAGGTAACTCTCACACAGAGTGAGCGAGATTTAAGATTTAGTTATACATATTCTTAAGGAGCGTAAGAGACCAATCATCACAGTTTGAGTGAACAAAGAAGAAGATTTTATCTCTTCTACCATTGTATATGCGGTGTGCAGCCTGCTATCTCAAGATTACGATACAGAGAGGATAATAATATTATTATTCTATAGAGTACAAAGTATCATACGCTATCCATTATGTTGTTGGTCAATGCATGGTCATATACTCTGTTTGAAATCATCATCTGTTTGCCTATGTTTTTTGGCCTTGCATCATAAACTATACCTGTGTTTAAGCATACACTCACACACTACTCAATCTTGACATGAAAACAAATAGTTTTTTTTATCTCCTGTTTTCGGTAAGTTTTCTTTCATATATATTATATATAGTATATAGTGTCTATACTATATATATATTATTATTATATATGTATATAGTTATATATATATATATTATTACTATATATATATATATATATATATATTAGTATATTAGTGATTAGGCTAGATCAGGAAGGTTATGTTAGGTTAGGTTAGATTAAATAAGAATTAGGTTATATGATCTTTTATCAATTTAAAAACCGGAAAATTTTGAAGAAAACCTAAGAGCTTGTGCTAATTTTAATTAAAGCAAATATCCTTCGCGTTATTTGGGATTTACATGTTTACTTAATTGCTGTGATTTTTTTGTATCACAATAGTTTTAAATTGCGAACTTAATCGTACACTATATCAAATTTATTATTATTAACAGATAGGTATTCCACCTCTTGCCTTCATTTTTAAATTTTCTTCACTTTCTCACAAGTTGAAATATTTTGCTAAGGTAAAATATCGTCAGCTTTTTCACTCTCTATTTAAGTTTTTTAGATACAGGTGTTCACCGTAATATATATATATATATATATATATATATTTATATAATATATATATAATAATAAATATATATATTATGATATATATATAATTATAATATATATATTATATATATATATATACTATATATATATATAGTATATTGATATTCTGATATTGATATCTGTTCTAATGAGTCCTGACTCCTTAAATTGCATACCTTCTCCAACGAGGAGGGCTCGTGTGAATCCTCTCTCTCTCTCTCTCTCTCTCTCTCATCTCCCTCTCATCATCTCTCTCCTCTCTTCTCTCTCCTCTCTCGTCTCATCCATCTTCTCTCTCTCTCTCTCTCCTCTCCTCTCTCTATCATCTTGACCCCTTAATTAAGACCTTGTATTTATTAATCTACAGGCGGAGAGAAGAGAGAGAGAGAGAAGTGAGAGAGAGAGAGAGAGAGGAGAGAGAGAAGAGAGAGAGAGAGAGAGAGAGAGAGAGAGAGAGAGAAACAATTTTAGTTTTAAATTTCTATCCTCCTTTGATTTGGCCACTTTCAAACTCTGAGTTTTGGAAAGCTTCGGTTTTTGATCTAGGATTCAAAATTATTTTTCTTCGGTGGATATCTTGAAGGCCTTTGACCATTTTCACCAGGGGTCATACCCACATACAACTACACACACACATACTCGCCCTCTCACACGCACACAAGCATATCAACACATACGTATATTATATATTATATACTATATATATATATATATATATAATATATATATATATATATATATATATATATTATTATATATATATATATATATATATATATATATATATATTATATAATATTATAATATATATAATATATATAATATATACTATATATATATATATATATAATTATATTATATATATATATATATATGTATATATATATTATATATGATACCCAAACCATATAATTAGTATGATTTTATATATATATAGAAATAATATATATATATATATAAATATATATATAATATATCATATACTATATATATATATATGTATTATATATATATATAATATATGTTGTATATATATATATATAATATATATATAGTATATATATATATATATATATATATATATATAAAGCACTGTACAGTGTACATGTTGTATTCGAAGTGGTCTTTAATTACGAACACTGTAATATTGAGCAAATTTTATTTTATGCTATTATTATTTATCATATTCTTTTCTATCTTATTTAGTTACAAAGTTCGTTTTCTCCTTTTTTTTTTGTCCACTCTCTGTTCAACTTTATAAGGAAACGAGACCAATAATTTGTACGTGGCTAATATTTACTCCTGAGTCACCTTGGTTTGACACCTGAACATACTCAAATTGACGTCGCAAGGAGCAAATTATGTGAAATGTTCGCCGCTCGGCTCTATCATATACATTGGTGGAAGAAGTTCTCAATGGCGATGGCGATGGTGGGTCAATGAACACATGCTTCAAGCGCCGGGAATAAAGGTTGAAGCTCTATAGCTTTATTTAATCGTTTTTAGTTTATAGTATTATTGCACGTAGATTATTAACCTTGTGTATCTGAATGTGGGGATGGGGTAGATTTGGAGGTATTTTTATCCTCACAAATTAAAGAAAAATATACTAAAAAAAATTTATATACTTCTTTTTTTGAAATATATACATATATAAACGCTTTAAAAAACAAATTATATATATTTTCTTTAAGGGGGGGGGAGTTCTTCTGCGGTTTCATAAGAGATATTTCTGGGCTATTGATATGAAGTTTTGACCAAATACCATAATGAACCATTTGCTACACCCTCGTAAGCAGAGTACCAGTGTCTTAAGGGACCTAACTGACAAGTGTGGTTCTCATACCCTTCTACTCAAGCCTGCACAAGTTTTCATTTAAATTTAGCGATAAAAATTTTACTGGAAAGCCTTCAATTAAATCTTTGATCATCGTTTGTCCCAAACTGACCACTTATGGAAACACCTTCCACCTTTAATAAACACCTTTTGGAAACACCTTCCACTTCCACCTTTAATAAACACCTTCTGGAAACTCCTCTCCAAAGTCGACGACCTTCCACAGTTGATAAACAGGATCAAAAAGAAAACAAGTTTGG
>JABUQX010085321.1:12500-30000 GCA_015478945.1 Trachelipus rathkii
TGTTGGAGCCATTTCGGGGATGGATAGGGGGCACAAAAGCAATCAAAAAATGTCTTATGAAGATGTGACCTACATGACGTGGTTTCAAAGATATAGCAAGTTTAACGTTTACAACACGCCATATGGCATATCGTGATATTTCTTAAAAATATGTATTACCTACCAGATGTTCGATGACTTCTTTGGTAAGCCTGTTTAAATATCACGACCTCAGTGATGTCACACGCACCCTCGAATAGGTTTCAAATAGTAACCTTTTATCTCGTGCTAGGAAAGGTCTTGAAGTCTGTCTTCTCGTTAGGTGTTTTCTCTGTGTATACGTTACGAGGATGTGCTCTAATCTGGAAGTGGCGTATATGCATTTGATGTATGGCCTTGCCGAATGTAATTCTGCCGAAGTACGACGGCTATACGCGGACCAATACCCTGCTAGACGTCTACCGGATAAGAAAATATTTCAGAGATTAGATAAACGTTTACGGGAAAGTGCGTTATTTAAAAAACCGGTATAAGATGGTGGTAGACCAATGAATGTGAGATCTGTTAATTACGAGGAAGGGATCTTGAATCACACTGAGGAAGATAACAGGATTAGTACTCGTAGAACAGCTGCAATGCAGAACGTAGGACATATGACGGTATGGAGGGTACTCCGAGAACAAGAGCTTTACCCATACCATATACAACGCGTGCAGACAGTACAAGAGGATGGTTTTCCAGGAAGATTTCGATTTTGTACCATGTTACAACAGATGCACATTGCCGACCAACGTTTTATATCTGCCGTGTTATTTACCGACGAAGCTACGCTTACCAAAGACGGAATACTCAATTTTCATAACACACATCAATGGTGTGAGAAAAATCCTCATGCCATCCTGCAATCAAGAAATCAACACCGGTTCAGTGTGAATGTATGGGCAGAAATAGTCGGCAACATTCTCATCGAACCTGTTTTTCTTGTTCAGAGGTTAACAGGTGAGGTGTATGCGGAATTTCTGAGCTATCGACTACTTAACCTACTTGACGATGTTCCATTTGGTATTGCTCGTCTCGCGTGATTTCTGCATGACGGTGCACTACCACACTTAAGTCGGACAGCCATACACGCGACGCGATATTTCCATACAAATGGATAGGTTGGGGAGGACCTGTTTCCTGTCCTGCTCGCTCCCCAGATTTGCATCCATTGGACTATTATCTATGGGGGCACGTGAGAAGCGAATTGTGAAATTCACACCTATTGCAGTGGTCACGCTCCTACTCGCCGTAATACCAGAGGTCTGTCAACAGAAGTTCGACATGCACCTAGATTTCCATAAGGAGTGCAACAGTCACCCGAATGCGTCGACTGTTAGCAATTATTCGAGAGTAGATTGGTAGCCATTTCACGAGCACGCTTCTAATGAACGTAACCGTGTGCTTGATATTGAGTACAGTCAAATCTGTAATATTAATTCCGAGAACGGACATCAACTTTTCCGTTAAATGCATTTCATAATAGGCGGTGTCTTCTTCTGACGTCCATAGCTGAAGATAAATACATACTTCACATCGAAAGAAATTTTACAAGAGAATTATTTAAAAGTATATTTAATTGCAAAATATGAGTTAAAAGAAAAAAGTTGGGAGCAGTTTTTTAGAATACTATAATGTTCTTTTTTTTTTTATGCTTTTGGTTTTTTTTTTTTTGGTGAAATAAGTTTCATCGGTCGTCTCTCTCTCTCTCTCTTCTCTCAATCCTCTCGTCTCTCTCTCTCTCTCTCATTCTCTCTCTCTCTCTCTCTCCTCTCTCTCTCTCTCTCTCCTCGTCCTCTCTCTCTCTCTCTCTCTCTCGTCATCTCTCTCCTCTCTCTCTCTCTCTTCTCTGACTTAAAAGCTGTTAGCAAAAAAAGCAAAGAAGCACTTTTCCTTATAGAGTTGCAAATTGTAAGAAATTTTAAATAATAACCTGATGAACGAGCAAATTTGAAAACATCTTTCGAAAAATAAAGTAGTGGTTTTAGGGATATTTTATATGGTCCATATTTGCATGTAAGAGCTTTTTTGCTTAGAGAGAATTAATGAAATATATATTAGATTTATATCTATGTATTTAATATAGTATAGGTCGAATAGAGGTATATAGGAAGTAGTTATGTTGGTATATTTATATATTATTATATATATATGTATAATTCTATTATATGTGAGTTAGTTATATATATATGGTATTGGTATATATTATATATATATTACTAATATAGATAATATTATATATTATATATATATATATATATATATAATAATAATATATATATATATTATATAATATTAGTATATTATATTATAAATTATTAGTATAGGTTTGGTGTAGTGTTATATATTATTATATATATAATATATATATTAGATATAGTATTATAGTATATATATATGTATAGTATATATTATATATATATATATATGTAGGTTGGATTAGTATTTGTTATATAGATTTATATATATATGTTATATACTTATGGTATATATTTATTGTTATTGACTATTTTAATCATCATCGTCCTCCCCAGCATAACTGCGGGTATCGTCCAGTTTGCAAATGCGTTGAAATGCTGTTCTATTTATTGTCAGATGTTCAAGATTGTTCAATTAATTTCATATACTTTTCATATACTAATCTTCTGCCAAGTGATCCTTATAATGTCGTTTAATCTCATTGTCCTTCAGTCCATATTATTCTCTGCTATTAATTAGCTCTTCTTACTCATCAAACTCCAATCTCCATTTGGCATTACCCTTTCTCTTATTGCCTACCGCTTCGGACATAAAAACCTTAATCAATCTGTTATCATTCTTTTAATAAGCATGGGTGTCGCATTGGACCATGCTTAGTAAACCGGCTGCATGATTTGTCTTGTCATCCAGACAAATTCTCTAGTCGCACATATACTTATATCCTTACATTTCTAATTTTATTTCTTCTCTTTACTCTACAAATTTCTTATAAACTTTTCATTTCTATTCTAAAACCTCAACTTTTTTATTTTTTTATTTTAGAGTTTAAGACCCATGTTTCACGTTCATACAGAAGAGTTGAGTTTGAACAAATATACAATCAAATAATTTTATTTTTACCTTCTTGAGTAAATTTCCCTTTTTCCATAATTCTCTAAGGCTACTTAATACTCTTTCACGCCTAGCAATCCTATGGTCAATTTCTTCTTGCATGCCTCCAAAAGTCACAATATCCATTCCTAAGCACCTAAACGACTGTAATCTCTGTTAGACTTTTCCCATTCACCTTTATCATTTCCAACCAACATTGAAAATCGTCTCCTTTGGTTTTGATAAAATTTTCATCACTTTGCTTTTAGCAGAATTAATTTTTAATCCTATTCCTTGGCACACTTATTCAAACTCAAGCACCAAATCACAATTTTTCTCTTAAATCAACACCCAACACAGTATCGTCAGCAAATAGTAAAACGTTTATCTCCTAATTACCCCCATGCAGATTCACATCAGCTTCTTTTTCAATTCTCTCCATATCCCTAACTACACTATCTATAAAGATATTAAACCATAGGAACATAGCACAACCTTGTCTCAGACCCACTTCTACTTTAAACCACTCCCCTTCCTTCCTGCTAATCAACACATGCTCTACTGCTCCTGTAATATACCTTAATCGCCTTCAATAACAAGCCATTTATTCCATAACTTTCAAATGTTCTCCACAACTTCCCTCTTTGCACACTATCATATGCCATTTCATTGCGGTGGCCCACGCTCGGAGGCTTCTTGTTTGGCGACGGTCTATAGTTAGCTCTGTCGGGCGATGTGTTGGTCCATTAAGGGGTAGCGGGTGCTGCGTGACGTAGTAGGTGTGGTTATCGATGATACGTGCTGGAGTCGGTGGTCGGTGGGAGTTCAAAGAGGTGAGTTGCAGGAAGAGGCTCAGTGAGATTAGTAATTGGGTGTGCTGGTATGTTTGCCGTTCGTAAAATCAAAGAAAGGCTATGCATAAAAATGGTCTTTTCGTTCAAAAGCGTGGATCATGTTGGGGCGTTCCTCGCTTACCTTCGGCAATAAGCACCAGCTCCATACCATTTGAGGCTGCTTGGAATGCCACATTTTTCAACTCCAATAATGTGTTTTTCTGTAATACTTTTAATTTTATCTATGTTAAATATTTTTGTCCGTATAATTTACCTTCTCGCACTCTGCTCACCTTATGAGATTGCACAATATCAGAGTCTCGCGCAAATCTTGTGTTTCGTACCTTTCCGCAGCTAACATTTAAGAATAATTCCTTGAGCAACTCCAGAGAACAATTACGCTCTTTTCTAACATTTCTATTTGTGTGGATCCAAACCTGAGGATTTTTCACCTTTCATTTTCTTCAAAGCATTTACGATTTCATTTTTTGAAATATGTCTAATATTTTCAAATCTAATCTCTTCCTTCCTACTCCAACTTGTCTTCTTTCCTCATCTTCATCTACCTTCTCAGGATTAAGTAATCTCTTGAATGTTCTCTCTATCTTTCTTCAATTTCCGTATCATCTTGAACCACATTCCCATTCAGAGTCTTTCTACTCTTTATAACATCTTGCCTCTTATTTTATTTCGAACTTTTTTAATCTCCTTCCAAAATAGTTTACTTCTTTCCAGAAAGTTTTCGACTATCTTTCACTCCACCTTTCATCTTCCCTTCTTTGTGCAGTTTTTACTTTCCTTTTAACTTCATTTTGCACCTTCTTGTGTTTTTCTCCCATATTTCCTGGCTATTAGAAGCCAAGTATCTTGCAAAAACTTATTTTTTTCTTTTTAATAATAGCCTTTAATTCTTAACTCAATAATTCACTACCTTTCCTTCTACTTTTCCACCATTCTTTTTTTACGTAGCAAATTTGCCTTGTAATCAACACTATTGCTTCCTTAAAATGATTCCACTCTTCCAGTACTCCTATCAAGATTTCTTTTATTATTACCCATTTTTCTTCAAATAACCTTTCGTATTCTATTCTGAGTTATAACCTTCTCTTCAAATCACTTTTCTCATCCCAATATGAATTGACTATTTTGAGTGACTCTATCTCGAAAAAAAGATAAGCATTTAGTTGCATACTATGGATAAAAGTTTTAGGTTACTCTAAACCATTTGAGAAAAAAAAAATCTCTGCATAGATATTTTTTCACATTATTTGAAAGAGGGGGGAAAATTGAAAAAATTGAAAATTCTCTAATTTTTTTTTACGGTTTGTCCAATTCATATAAAATTTTCCGAATGGATTGAATTGAACGAGTAACATGCCTTTAATTTACATCATTTTTCTATATAGCCAACCAAATGACCTCTGGGAACGTTATTGTTTCTCCTGTTTCCCATCGGGCGTGTCGTGGTCAGGAGTAAAATGACTTGGATATGCAGAAAAATGCCAAAATAAAAGTTGTGTAATTCATTAAACTCTTTTTACTAAAATTAATAATAAAAAAAATATATAAGAAAAAATTTAAACCTTTGACAAAATTTTTTTAAACTTTTGACAATTTTTTTTTTTAAGTTTAAACAAAATTTTTTTAACTTTTGACCAAAAAAGTTCGACACTCTGCCAGAAAAATTATTTAAAACAATCACTTTTGGATGCTGTTTAAAGAAATTATAAACCTAATATATTTATTGAAGTTTTGTAGCTCGCACGATTATTTCAAAGCCAAAAATTTCAAAAAATCAGAAGAGGAAGGGAAAAAAATTAGAAGAATTTTGAATTTAGACAATTTTTTGAGTTTAATAAATAGATTTATAAATTGTATTTAATTAATAAAACCAAAGATTTTTAATTATATCTCATTGTTAATTATAGTAATTTATTAATTTTAAAATATTGGAGAATGAATGTTAAATTGACTAAATTTATTGAATTATCAAAAATTTGAGATTCACAAAATGTGGTGCAAAAACAGAAGAATTGCAGAATTTTCATGTGAAAGTCAATTTTCTTTTGAGGTGTAGATGTTGGCAATTTGATTGAGCAGGTGTAGATGTTGGCAGTTTGGTTAAGCGTGTGTAGGTGTTAGAAGTTTGGTTAAACATGTAGAGATGTTGGCAATTTCGTGAAGCATGTGTAGGTGTTAGTAGTTTGGCAGCTTGGTTAAGCATGTATAAGTGTTAGCAGTTTGGTTAAACATGTGTAGATGTTGGCAGTTTGGTTAAGCGTGTGTAGGTGTTAGAAGTTTGGTTAAACATGTAGAGATGTTGGCAATTTCGTGAAGCATGTGTAGGTGTTAGTAGTTTGGCAGCTTGGTTAAGCATGTATAAGTGTTAGCAGTTTGGTTAAACATGTGTAAATACTGGTAGTTTAGTTAAGTATGTGTGTAGGTGTTAGCAGTTTGGTTAAACATGTGTAGATGTTTGCAGCTTGCTTAAGCATGTGTAGGTGTTAGCAGCTTGACTAACATGTGCAGATGTTGACAGTTTGGTTAAGCACTTGTAGGTGTTTGGCAGTTTGGTTAAACATGTGTAGATGTTGGCAGTTTGGCTAAGCATGTGTAGGTGTAAGGAGTTTGGTTAAACATATGTAGATGCTTTGCAGTTTGGTTAAGCGTGTGTAGGTGCTAGCAGTTTGGTTTAAACAAATACCTCACTACTATGACATTAGATGGAAAGGAGTTAATAAATGAGTCTTTCTCATTTACTTGCCAAGATGTCTGAAAGATTCGAGTGTTTCTTAAGTCCTTAAATAAATTGAACAGTAGTTATTGGCAATGCTTGTAAACTAATGGGTACGATATGTTTAATTGCAATTTATAAGTGAAAAGATGTTAATTTTATATAAATTTTAACTAAAGGTAATTTGAAAGTTGAAATATAATAGACAAAAAGACAACTCCGGCTTTCCCGGACATTCCGACCTTTGGCCAGAGTGAAAAAAAAGTTTCATGCGGATATCCGGTCACAAGTTAGATAGGAGTTTTGCAACACACCATCCACAGACACCACAACAACACACACCAGTCGCACATAAAATTATAATATATATATCATCTATAATATATATATATATTATTATATATTAGTATATATACTATATATATATATTATATATATATAATATAGATATATATATATATATTTATAATACTATTTATATATATATATAGTATATATATATAAATATATATATGATATATATTTATGTTATATATATATATATATATATTATATATATATATATATTAATATATATAATATAGTATAATATAAATTAATAATATTATAATAATGATACTATATAGTATACATATATATATATATATATGAATAGGTTATAACCGACTAAGGGCAGGGACCCCTTTCCAATGGGCATCCATTACAAAATAAAAGAAAACTCACCAAACTCAGCCCACCACAACCCCTACCAAACCCCAAACCCCAAGCCTAACAACAAATCTATAAGGTGAATCAGACAGAACCTTAAAAAGGAGAAATTAAATATAGAACAGTAAAAATCAGTGTCTGCAATGGGAGTTTCCACAGAACAGAAGTGGCCCTGAAAAAAAGGATAGACCCTCTCTCGACCCATGGTTATCTCAGAATCCTTCATCTTCTTTCCATCTCCCCCGTAGGTCTACCCAAGTCTCTTTTCCCATTCACATATAATTTAAACCATTATTTAGGTATGCTTCTTTCATGCATCCTCCACAGATACACAAACCAATTTATAGTCCACTCTTTTGCTCTCGTCACTACATTTTTTGCCTACACTCATTTTCATAATACTCTCTCTCTCTTATGTAACTCTTTCCCACTTTCCCACTCAAGAGGAAGCTAGCAAGTCTTTTTCAGCTTTTTCTCACTTTCTCATTAAATGGCCAATATCTTATCAATATAAGTCTTATAATATACAGTCTGTGCAAACATGCATCCAAACAATAACGTTTTCACATCAAACTACCTTATTCAAATTTCCTTAACCCTTTCATCACATTTTCTTCTACTATCCTATGATTAATTTCCCTTGAATGTATCTTCTCTAATCCAACACTCTAAATACCTATAAACTAATATTTCTCTCAACCTCTCTCCATCTTAAACTTCTTTCCCATTCTACTCTTCATTTTACCGGTACTTCCCTGTCATTCTCCGTGTTCACACACATTTCCATAACATTACTCTTAGAAACCTTATTTTTTGTTATTTCACTCTGCCTTGTTCTCAACCTTGTTTTCATTCTCGTCACACTATTCATGTTAACAACCAAAGAGACATCACACATATTTTAATGCAACTCCATTCCTTAATCAAAACAACAAATTCAATGCTTCTTCTTTATTTGGATACACATTCTGTTGCTCTTATAGAATTCTGTTATTACTCTTAACAACTTTGAACATCCTCTTCTAATGCCTCTCTATATCCGATCTATCGCACACGTTTTTTATCCTAAGAATCTAACAAGTATTCTCTTATTCGTTCTGAACTTCTAACTCAGTATTTTTTAAGAAAAACACTTGGTGTATAACCTACCCATCGCATTCACAAAATTATCCATATTATCCATAACTGCCTTATCAATTAAAATTGAATACCAAGGAGACCATATACCACAACTACCGCCTACACTCCGACTAATTCAGATATTAAACCACATCATACTTTGACATATCCAATTATTATTCTACTACATTACACTCTTACTCACTATTCGTCTATATTCAAGCACTAAAACTTTTGATTCATTCAAGAAAGCTCACGCTATAACCAACAATAATACCTATCATCATCTATCACAATGCCATTAGACCTCCCTTAATTTGTAATATCATATTATGATAATTACTCACCTTGATTGCTAAAATCTCAATAAAATATACCTTAAAATACAAATTCTTATTTTACTCACTTCTACTCTAGCCTCTCACATATTTCACTCTATCACTTAATGCAAATATATACAACTACACTCATACGCAATACACTCACACTCATACCATTTTATACACGCCCATATACACTTAAATACACAACTACACTCATACGCAATACACTCACACATACTCATACTATCGAGATACATGTATCACTCTCACAATTTCGACCTATAAAAACACACCAGCTATATATATCTCTTCCTACAACACTCAATTCAAAACTTAAAATATTTCTTATATATATATTTTTACAGAGTTTACCCTTATATCCTCCCGTTACCCTTTTATTATAAGGGTACTTATATTAACTGCTAGCTTACCTTCACAATCCCCGAAACTATAATACTAATATATAGTATATATATCCGCTTACCTAATACATATATATTATATATTAAACCCTTAATTAACATAACAAATATTCAAGAATCCCAATACATCTATACCTCATATACTTGCTACTTGAGTTATCTTGATGTTACATTACAATAAATACATCACTCAGTAAATTTCATACTTATAATACCTTAAGTAAGATATTTATAACCATTCTTCAACTTCTCATCCTACTCATTACCTGCTCCTCTTCTTCATTTATGCTAAAATTAACCTCATCCCCAAATTAGTTACTATATATTTTATATTATATATATATATATATCCTTGCCTTTAGCCTATACAACCCACAAAACACAGTCATTATTATACACCGTTTCCAATTACTGCCTACATAATATATTATATATATATATTCGCAGAATTTTAGCAAGCAAATTATACAATAACTAATGGGTTGGGGAGAGAACTCAAACCATCCATTTCATCAACAAGGGCATAACTCATCCCTTAATTCATTATATTACTAATATATAATATATAGCTATATATAAACTTCTTTACTAATTTCTTAACCTTTCGCGCTTCCTGTCCCGAAAGAAAGCTTCCTTATCCCTATTGTTATGTCACGCCATTATCATTATACCTCCTTCCAAACGTAGTTATTTATTTATATATCCATATAATCTTCTTTATATCTCATTACGTTAATGCATACTATTTTAGGCATTCACCTATATAGTATATTTTTATAGTTCACCACCTTCTTATATATTTATATTATTCACAATACATCTTCTTTTGAGAGGAATACATTCTACATCATTTGCGTTTTAGATACTATCAACTTATACAACGCCTTTACTTTTTGACTATTTAAATTACTGAGCTTATGCTCATTAAATCTCCCTTTCATGACTCCACCACTCACTGCTTAAATACTATATATATATACCTTTAATATATACCTACTCATAATTTTATACATCTATCTACCACAATACTTCTTTTGCACACTGCTCATTAATAACATAAGTGATTCCTATCTAATTATTGCTTCCAGAGTTTGATAATTCACACAGCTCTTCTAAACTTGTTCAAGATTCAATAGCTGCACTTTACTACACTATGCTGAAGCGTATTATTATATATTTAACTATTAAATATATTCTTATTACTACTATTATATATATATTTAGATTTCACAAACGTTCTTATGCTCTCAAAACTATTTTCTACCACACATTCACCCCAACCTCTATTATCTCCAACTGGCTAAGAGGAAAAATATATAATCTAAAGTATCCCCACTAACTTAAGTTATATATTATACATAGATAAAATATATGATATAATATTATAGATGATAATATATATATATAGTTATATACTATACTAGATAAACCTCATTATCCCTAATATATAATAGTATACCCTCTACTACTATGAAATTGTATAATACATACTCACAAATAGCACACATATACATATTACTTACTCATAAAAACTAATAGTTACTCGCCTTTATTTTTACTCAACTATACAATACACTAAACCAAAATCTAGATTTAACACGTAATATATAAGTAATACTTTTCTCACACTATTGATTAAATATAGCCTACTACTAGTGAAATGTTGAGATTTAGTATCTCTTACTTCTAATCTTTTAGTAATATTTTTTTTTATATATTTCTTCGCCCGAATTACTTGAAAACAAAGTCAAGTTGTTCAGCCTCATATAAAAAAAACATAACAATTAATAAATATTAATAATAATACACGTTCAAATTATCTTTTACTTTCAAACTTATTCTAACTCATATAATTCACCTATTACTACTCATTATATATTATGAATACCATATATGTTATATATATACATCAGTAATATCTTCTCCTCGATAATACATACACTATTTAATGATATACTTATAATGCAAGAATATATATATATATATTTATATATATATATATATATATATATATATATATATATATATATATATATATATATATATATATATAATACTAAATATATATATAATATATATGAAATTTATATTCGCAGAATTTTAGCAAGCAAACTGTACAGTAACTACTGAAATAAATTTTTAAGCATCCATATCAAAGTAGGAAAAAAAATTCTTAAAGTAAATAATAGCTATGTTCTATGCATTTAGGAAAAGAGAGTTACAAAAAAACACTCACCAACCATTAGCAATATTTATCCAAAAAAGATATCATAGATAATTCATTTTGTATTTTTAAATTGAATCATAATTTACAATGTGCTTTTTAACCAGTAAAGATGAAAAAATAAATAAGTAATTTTCAGCAAAAAAAAAAAAAGGGAAAAAAGAAAATTGTCGAAGGAAAAAATAAATAATAATGAGCTGCACCTTTCTAATATATATAATCCTGTAAAGTAAATTTGATAAAACTCCAATAACAACGAAAACTGGAAATCACTACTACCAATATCGGAATCAATTTCGTAGGGAATATTTCCACCAGGCCAAGATACAACCCCCCGCGTTCTGGCCGTTGGTTGGATAATCATGTCATCTCGAATAAAACCATATTGCGAAATTCGGCCAGTGATATCTGCATATATATATATTATATATAGGTATATATATTGTCATATATATATATTATAGTATTATATATATATATATAATATATACTATATATTATCATATATAATATCATACCCAAATAATACTATATTCCAAGGATAAATATTTTTAGTTATATAATATATATTATATATGTATACTACACATTCATCTATCTATATTATAAGAAAAGAGATTGTATCTTAAGATATATCTTCTTTATTACCACTAAATAATTAATTAACTAATATATATATATAATGATGATATTACTATTAGATTTTAAACTTTAATAAATTTAATAAAAAATAATATATATATAATTAAATTAAAGTTTTAAGGGAAAGAACTTCAAGGAAGAGCTATATATTGTTTTTTAAAATGTGTAAATTAATATAACTATAAAAAACAATTTTAAATGATAAACCTTGGAGAATTTATATTTGATATTGTAAAAAATAGACTAGTCCAAGGTAGGTTAATATTGGTACTCATAATATATATATATATAATACTATTTCCCTTAGTTTTCGGGTTGCAGCTCGTGATCTAACCTACCAATTCCCAACTCATAATAACATTGAAAAAATGTGGAGATGATTACTTAAAAAATAAATACTAAAAATAAAATAACTAAATTATTTTTTATATATTATAGAAAAAAAAATAACATAATAAAAATTAAATAAAGAATCTTATAAAATTACACTATTTCTCATATTATTATATATAATTAATTATATATATATATTATAATAGTAGTACCTAATTAATATAATATATACTTATATTTAATTATATACTAACTATATAGTATATAGTATATAACATATGTATATATATATATATATAATTAATATAATATCATATTATAATATATACTACTATTATAATATATATTATATCATTATATATATATATATATTATACTAATATAAATAATAATTAATATATATTATTCAATATATTTATTATTGTTCAACATATAATATAGCATTGTAGATATAGCGTATGTATGGCTAGATTACCTTTCTAAGTGGACTTAGCCATTAATCGTTATCACGAATTACCAATTTTTCAAACCACTAAAAAGAAAAAACAGTTGGAGAAAATGAGAGACGACTGGGAGAGAGTAGAGAGAGAGAGAAGAGAGAGAGAGAAGAGAAGAAGAGGAGAGAGAGGAGAGAGAGAGAGGAGAGAGGAGAGAGAGAGAGAGGAGAGAGAGATAAAGAATAAAAATAATAATAATAATAATAATAATAATAATAATAATAATAATAATAATAATAATAATAATAATAATAATAATAATAATAATAATAATTAATTTCTGAAATCAAAATAAGTTTAAATTTAATTTGCAAATTTAAAATCTATAAATAAAACTTTAAGATAAAATTAAGAAACGAAAAAAAAATGAAAAAGGATTACAAAAATAATATAATCGTTGATTTTTTTTTTTTGTTAAAAGGCATTTTTTCTTTTTTTTTTTTTTTTTTTTACGAAAAAAAAAGGGGGGGGGAGAAAAATTCAGAATATTGATCCACGATTTGCCACCGACTATAGTTTACTTAACACTAATTAAACATGAAAATCTTTCATACTCTATGTATGTGTTTGTGAATGTGTACGTGTACGTGTGTGCGCGCGCGCGCGCGCGCGTGTGTGTGTGTGTGTGTGTATGTGTGTGTGTTGTGTGTGGTGTGGTGTGTGTGTGTGTGTGTGGTGCATGTTTGGTGTAAATATTAATTCGAAAATGCGTAGACATTTGAGCATGAATGTACTTAAGTCTACATGTAAAAAGATGGTGATGGATGACAAACTTTTTAAAAGAAGAAATGAATGTTAATTGTATTGTATATAATGTACTGAGTTCTAGACTAGTGTAGTAATTATATTTGTATACAGGAAGTGTCTACATCCTGTCATCCTGTCCCGTCCTGTCATCATACATGTCTCTGGTATGTCACCCCTAATACATCCCTTTTTTAAAAGACATTTTTAATATCTTAAAACTAGATTTGTCCAAAGGGCTTAAGACAAAGGGGCGTTCCAGCCTCGCCTATTCACAAGAGGAATTCCCGTCTCACTTAGAAAACATCCGAAATTTTTTAATGTAATCGAAATTTAAAAATTACAATATTTAGTTAGAATATGTTACCTGATTTTATTACTAGATTATGTTACATGTGTAAAATAAAAATGATTTTGTTTTATTCATTGAATTATTACTTTTATATAATAATAATAATAATAATAAATAATAATAATAATAATAAATAATAATAATATAATTAATAATAATAAAATAATAATAATAATAATAATAATAATAATAATAAAATAATAATATTAATAATAATAATAATAATAATAATAATAATATACTTTTTGCAAGTTATTTCTATTCTTCTAAATAATTCTTTATTTCCAGAAGAAAATTTATTAAGGACTAAAAAGAAGTTAAAACCTTTAATATTATACCAATATTTCGCCTGTATACTTCAGGCATGATCTCGGTTAAATTACTATTTATAATGCAGTTTACAAATTTAATGATTTAAAGTAAAAAGTTATCTTGCTTTCCATGTAAAGTGAATTTTTATTTGAAGTTAAAATAAATTTAAGTTCTTTTATAAGTTTTCTATTTTTAAAAATTGAGGGTGGCCATTATTAATTAAGTTTTTCGTTATTCTTATCATCTCTTTGTTAAAGAGATCCACTTGACATGGAAAGCAAGATAACTTTTTCCTTTAAATCATTAAATTTGATAAACTTTTCCAGAGAAGAACAAAAATTAAAATAATTGTCAAGGAACATGTTAAGTCAGAAAAAAGTGTACATGTAAAATGATACTACGAACTGAGACGAGTGTCCTCATATTTTAGTATCCTTGTTCATTGATCGGAGGATTACAGAAGTTATGTTGTTGTGTATCAATTTAATTGAAAGAAGTAGGATGTAATCCTCTTATGTGGATTACACAACTAACACTTTAAGAACCGAATTATGCAACAAGGTATAAAACCAGTAAAATATGGGAGCATACGACAGAACACAAATCCCTCCCCTCCCTACAGTTGAAATGCTGTTTTAAAATCTTATTTCATGGTTGACAATTTCAACTATCTTCGTATAGCAGAATCTCTTTTTATTAAAAACTTAAGCCAAACATAACTGTGAAATTTAATGAAAAATAATGTACTTGAAATGTTTTTTGAATATTTTTAAGTGTTTTGTAGGTACACATAGTATCCATGATATTCCCATTGTAATTTGCATTAATAATGTAAATGCTTTTTTTAATACTTTCATTGAAATTATTTTTGAAACTTCACAATTATTATAAATTTTTTTAGATTTTTTTATATTTTCAAGTTTATTATTTGTAAACTGCATTATAAATAGTTAGTTAACCGTGATCATGCCTGAGTATACAGGTGAAAATATTGGTATAATATTTAAAGGCTTTAACTTCATTTTATTTAGAAAGTCTCTTAATAAATTTCATATGTAAAATAAAGAATTAATTTGGAATAATAATAATAATAATAATAATAAATAATAATAATAATTAATAATAATAATATAATTAATACTTAATAATAATAAAATAATAATAATAAAATAAATAATAATAATAATAATAATAATAATAATAATAATAATAATAATAATAATAATAATAATAAAACAATATGTCTCTCAAAGTAGTAATTTAGACTATATTATAATATAATTAATCAGAGTGGACTTTCGCGTGTTAGTGTGTGATTTATTCAGTTATTTTTTGTCGTATTAGTCAGGGGAGGATTGCCATGTATAATCTTCTCAAGTAAATTGTGAGTATGTGAGCAAAGCAGTGTGTGGAGGTTTGTATAATATGACTCCGCACCACTTGCCAACATAAGCATACTTAGAAGATTAAATAAATAAAGGAATAATATATTTAATAATAATAATATACCTCTTCTTAAGTTAATTAAGATTTTTATATTATTGAAAATATTTATGTTAAATTACCTAGAGAGGTGTAGACGTCTTAATATGTAATATTTTTCCGTACCATCACATTCCCAGATATACTATGGTCTGCATTGTTGAGCAGATACTTAGTTTTGAACGAATGAGCCATTGAATATATTTTAATATAAAACCGGTTCAAGTGTTGCTATATAACCTGAGAATTATTTCGTGGATTATTTGTTTTGTGTATTAAATTTAGAACTGTATGAGTAAATCATGCTCTGAATTTGTCTCTAGGAATCTGTAAGTCGAGAAAGAATATGTAACCCTCGCTTAATTATTATTATTATCTATGTATTAATATTAGTAATTGTGTGCAAGGTTGGGGGGATTATTATTTATTTATTTATTATTATTATTTTATTTAATGTGAAAAATGTTAATCAGCATTATTATCAAGAAAGATATAGTAAATTAAATTTTATTAAAAATTTCAATTTTATATATTTAAAAATAACCTATATTTTAATTATATTTTTGATCTATATTCGAAGTTTCCAATTAAACCCTTATTATTTTATTATTATTCCATTTGATAGTTATGTAAAAATAAAAATTTAAGGTAATATATTTTTGATCAAAACACCATAAAATTATTTATAAAATTAATATATATAAATTACAAGATATCCCAACTGTAATATTTTCACCGGTGTTTTTCATAATAAGTCAAACAAACTCGACCTCATTAGAGAAAAAAACTAATGATAGGAAAATATGCAAATTATACAAATAACAAATCAAAAAATTTAATATAAAGTTATTGTTCATGTTTTCAGATTCTATAATTATTAAAATCACAAGTAACAAAGAATCATAAAAATAGACTTTAAAAAATTATAATTATTTGCATTATAAAAATATATATTTTCAAGATTTTAAATTAATCTGATAATGAATTTAAAGATGATAAAAATTTCTAAGAAAATTTTATTAATTTCATTAATATAATTATACATATTTTTAATTCTCTTTTATAATTATTCATAAATTTCCAAACAAAAAAAAAAAATAATAGTAACGTAAAAATAATATTTCTTGACAATTTCTTCCTTTCATATACCGTTGAATATTTAATAGTAATTCTAGATAACATTCTTAATATATAAACTTAGTTAATCCTTTTCATTTTATAAATTTATACATTATAAAATTTAGAATAATTAGATTTCAGATTAATTTAAACTGGTGGAGATTAACTTATATTTTCAGACTTATTTAAACCGGTGCAGATTAACTTAAATTTCAAGATTAATTTAAACCGGTGCAGCTTAATTTAAATTTCCATATTAATTTAAACCGGTGCAGATTAATTAAAATTTCCAGATTAATCTAAACCGGTGCAGATTAATTTAAACTTCCAAATTATTTAAACCGGTGCAGATTAATTTAAATTTCCAGATTAATTTAAACCGGTGCAGAATAATTTAAATTTCCAGATTAATTTAAGCCGGTTCAGATTAATTTAAACTTTCAGATTAATTTAAACCGGTGCAGATTAATTTAGACTTTCAGATTAATTTAAATGATTGCATATTAATTTAAACTTCCAGATTAATTTTAATAATTTGCAGATTAATATAAAATTCCAAATTAATTTAA
>JABUQX010085321.1:42500-59341 GCA_015478945.1 Trachelipus rathkii
CTTTTGTGGCTCGATCACGCATTTCTCCAAATTGAGTCCCTGAACAGAAACTAAGGGACTTTTGCATATATATATATATATATATATATATATATATATATATATATATATATATATATATACCTATATATATATAGCGATGCAGATATTTGCAGCGAGGTGAGGATCCCGTGACATATATATATATATACACACAACAGAAATTCAAAACTACCGACTATTGGTTTAGCACAAAATTTAAGTCTGTTCGGCCAGTCGTCTATTGCAGCATGGTTGACCTCCATCTGAAAGCTTTTCGCAACATCCAATTGAGCTCCTTAAAGAATCAATTTTTGAGTGTTGTCTTGAGCAGGCAACACCCTCTAAAATTGCATATAATTTGTGATCCAAAGAATTAAATTAAAAGCTGCCAGACGGCCAATCATCAGCAGTCAGAAAATGGTGAATACTGTCCCTGGACAAGCTTGAATCGACGTTGCTTTATGTGCAGGACTGAATCCTGTTGAAAGGTTTATGATATATTTGGAAGTGTTTGACCTGGTGGATTTATTAAATCTTTAAAAAAGGTTTTCTGTTCAAGTCTTTAGAGATTTTAACACCCTTTTTACAAAAAATAACCCTAATAATTTGTAAACCCATGTAACTTACCATGTAATAAACCATAGCAGAAGCAGGAAAATGACCTCTTAATTTAAAGATGTAGAATGAACTTACTGTATTGATGTTAACATTCGCCACCTATAAAAATTTATAATAATAATATATATATATGATATTATTTATATTAATAGTAATAATAATAATATATAATAATATATATACCTCATATATATATATATACTACTATAATATATTCCCAATGTATCTGGCAACACGTGCATATTAAGAAACAAGAACGGTTCAGTTCACACATTTGATAACCAACCCGCTAGAGAAAACAGAAACTGGTCAAATATGCTAAAGCACAGTAACTGGGTCTCCACGCGACCCAATATACAATTACTCAATTCAATGACTAACGATATCATCATTATAAGAGCAAGCAACTGAGGGTTACGCGAATTAATTTTAAAGAACTTTTTATGGGGTCAAGTGACCCCAATGTTAAAGAACAAGAAACATTACAATATAAAAGAACAAGCCAGCTCGGGGGTCATTGACCCAGAATGGTGAAGACACCCGAGCAACTAGTGTCACCGTGAACCCCAAAGAAGCAAGGCAAACTTGGGCGGGGAAATAAAAAGATTAACGTGAACCCAATATAGAAAAAGGCATTAGGGAGGATGCACGAGACACCCGAATATAAAAACACAGGAAAATGAAAATAAAGACAAGAAGCTTAGTCGCGGTGCAGCTTACACTCAATATAAAGAACCATAACTGAGGGTCAATAACCCTAATATGAAAAATATGTAATGGCGTTACGATAACCCCAATATCAAGAACAAACAACAGAAGAGAGCCTAATTAAAGACCGAAGATACTAAATCCATCGAGTTCAGCAGTGCCCATTAGAAAAATTATATATATATATTCTTATATATATATATATATATTAGATATATATATAATAATATATAATTATATATATATATATATATAATACTTAAATATAATATAATTATTATTATATATATATATTATATATATATATTTAACTTTAATATAGGTAGTCTCCCAATGTATCTTGGCAACTGCATTACACGCACCAAGCAAACTCAGTGATACGTGAATAAACACTACGATAAGTAAAAAGAACTGTCAATATGTAAAGCAAGTATGGGGTGGTTAACGTGACCCCATAATTTACAAAAGAAAACGCAACTGTTGGTTACGTGACACCCATATTAATAAGGAGCAAGCAAATGGAGGTTAAGTGATCCTCAACCAATTATAAACGAAACAAACATGGCGGGGTCAGAGTGACCCCCAATGTTAAGAAACAAGAAACTTACACATATAAGAACAGCAGCTAGGGTCACGTGACCCAATTAAAGAACCAGCACTAGAGGTCCCATAACCCCAGTTAAAGAGCAGCAACTGCGAGAGTAACTTTGATCCCCAATATAGAAAAACAGGCTCATTATGGTCCAGACACCAATATAAAAAACATTAAAAAGGAAAATATAAGAAAAAGGTAGGGTCAGGGGACCTCAATATAAAGAACATCAACTGGGGTCAAATAACTAATATAAAAAATATGTAAATGGGGTTACGCACCCCAAATATCAAGGAACAAGCAACGAGAAGCCTATTGAAAACCACATCATCAAACACTGTCAAATTTTTGGTTTACCTCACTATAAAATTTTATATATATATCATGATACGGCTCTATAGTTTACTATATACTATCTAGTATTATATATAGATCTATATAGTGATTTATTATATTATAAATTATTATATTTATCTCTATCACCTCACTACCTTACTATATATCTCCCAATGTAATCTGGCAACCCCTGCTATTCAAACAAGCAACTAGATAGTCACCTGATACAAACGTAAAGGAAAAAGAAAGTCAATACTGTAAAGCAAGTAACTGGATTCACGTGACCCCCAATATAAAGAAAAAGCAACTGCGGTACGTAGTACCCTCATTATAAGGAGCAGGAGCTGGAGAGGTCTACGTGACGCCATATAGTAAAAGGACAACAATTCTGGGTCAAGTGACCCACAATATTAAGACAAGAACTGGTTACGGGAATTAAAGGAACAACGCAGCTGGGGTTCACTTGACCTCTATAAAGAACCTCGCAACTAGGGTCACTAACCTCCATATAATAGAACAAAGCAAGGTGGGAGAAGGAAGCGTGGCCCCAATATAGAACAGGCATTAGGGTCCAGACCCCATATAAAAACAAGAAACAATGAAATTAATGCTATATTACATATTATCCTCTTTGAGGCTACACAAATATAAAGAACCATTCAAACTGGCGTCAAATTAACCCAATATGAAAAATATGTAAATGGGTTACGTACCCATATCCAAGAACAGCACAGGAAGAAAAGCCTAATTTAACGAGGTCCGGCGACAAAGTCGCAAAGTTAAAGTCCCACTTAAAAAAATTAATAAATATATTTATTATATGATATAATTTATAATTATATAAATATATATAATAATAATATTATAAATATATATTAATAATAAGTAGGGGTAATATAGTAATAGTAGATAAATATATATATTAAATAATATAATAATATAATATATAATATATATATATCCCAAATGTATCTGGCGGAACCTGATTAAGCACAAGCAACTAGTGTCACGTCATAACAACGTAAAGAAAAAGAAACTGTAAATATGTAAAGCAAGTAACTGGGTTTCACCGTGAGGACCCCGAATATAAAGAAAAGCAACTCGGGTACGTGACCCACTATAAAGAGCAAGAACTGGGGTTACCGTGACCCATTATAAAGAACCAACAATGGCGTCAGATGACCCCAATTTTTTAGACAAGAACTTAAAATAAGAACAAGCAGTGGGTCACTATGACCCAATTAAAAACCAGCAACTAAGAGTCACCTAACCCCCTTTAAGAACAAGCAATGGGGTAAACGTGACAAACATAAGACACTAACAGGCATTTAGGTCACGAGACCCCTATATTAAAAAAACAACAGAAATTGAAAAATAACAGAACAAGCAAGGTAGTACCGCAATATATTATATATCTTAATCAATAGTAGGAGAGTATATCGAAAATTGTTAAATGTCTTCACCCACATAAGTGGTATAGAATATTCATATATCAGTTAGAAAATTGACCCGGAAAAGTACTAATCATCGAGTGTTAGCAAGCAGATGCAACCCACTTATAAAATTATTATATATACTAATATAATATATATACTATATATACTTATTATATTATATAGTTTATATTATATATGTTTATATTTCAGATTTTACGCTTTTATTTATTATTATTAGTATTATTATATATATTTTAGTAGTATAGGGGTGTATTAGCAGGTATTATATATAGTATGTGATGGTATATATAGTATAGGTAGTAGGATAATATATATATACTCTCCCCAATGTATTTGGCATCTGCATTAAGAACAAGCAACTAGAGTGTCACGTGATAACAACGTTAAGAAAAAAGAAACTGTCATATGTAAAGCAATAATTGGTTCACGTGACCCCCAAATTAAAGAAAAGAACTGGGGTACGTGACCCATTATAAAGAGACGCACCTGGGGTTACGTCCCATTATAAAGCACAACAATGGGGGTCAAGTTGACCCAATGTTACAAGAACAAGAAACTTACAATATAAAGAACAAGCAGCTGGCGGTCACTTGAACCCCCAATATAACCGAGACAGCAACTAGCGGTCACTACCCCAATTAAGAACAAGCCAACTGGATTGTATACGTAACCCGAATATAGAAACAGGCATATTAAGCGGTTTTCACGAAGACCACCAATATTAAAAACAAGAAAATGAAAAAATATAGAACAAGAAATTTAAATAAACGTGACCTCAATATAAAGAAACATCAACTGGGTTCACCTAACCCCTTTGAAAGGGTATGTAAAATGAGGGGTCTGAAAGGAAAACCCAATACAAAGAACAGCAAACAGAAGAAGACACTATTTAAAGACCCGAAGGTACTAGATCCACGTCGAGGTTAGGCAGTGCACCCAATTACTAACAAATCATAGTATATACTATATATAGTATATGCTTCAATATATATATATATATAATATTATATATATATTATTATATATATATTATTATTATATTATATATTATATAATATATTTTATATAATATATATAATCATGTTTATAAGTATTTTATTATTATAAGTTATCTAATGCTCTCTGTTCTTGACCCATTCTGGTTAGTAGTCTGCCCGGATGTATGCTGCACCGTGCTTTAAGAACAAGCAACTAGTGTTACGTGAAGTAATAAAGTAAAGAAAAAAGAAACTGTCAGATATGTAAAGCGGTAATGTGTGGTTCACGTGACTCTTCCGCAAATAAAGAACAGAAAGCATACTGAGTTAAGGTTGTATCCCATTATAAAGAGCTCAAGCATTACTGTGGTACGGTGACCCCAATTTCATAAAAGAACAAAAATGGGGTACAAGTGCCCAATGTTTTAGAACAGAACGACATATAAGAACAAGCAGCTGGGTCACTTGACCCAATAATAAGGACCAAGACATGGGGTCACCTAACCATATAAAGAACACCACTGGCCGGTACGTGACCCCCAAATCATAGGAAATTGACATAGAAGGTCCCCTGAAAGACTAAAAAACAGAAATATGAAAAATAATGAATAAAGAGTCTAAGGGTCAGTGACCTCAATAATAAAAGAACATTCAAATTGGCGTCCAAATAACCCTAATATGAAAAATATGTAAATGGGGTTTTACGTAACCCCAATAACAAGAACAAGCAACAGAAGAAAGACTAAATTTAAAGAACGCGAGACAGAAGGTGACTAATCCATCTAGTTAGCTAAGTGGGCCCCTTATATAAAAAATTATATAATTATATAAGATGATTAAATAATAAAAATAATTACTATATATATATATTAAAAATAATAATAATTATAATAAAAATATAATATATATATATATATATATTATATATTATAATAAATTATAATATAATTAATAATAATTATATATTATACTACATAAATATATATATATCTCCTCAATGTATGGCAACTGCATTTAAGAACAAGCAACAAGTGTCCACGTGATAACAACGTAAAGAAAAGAAACTGTCAATATTAAAGCATGTAATGGATTCACTGACCCAATATAAAGAAAGCAACTTAAGGTTACGTGACCCCATTATAAGATACAACAACTAGGGTCAAGTGACCCCAAATGTAAGAACAAACGAAAATTACAATATAAAGACACAAGCAGCTGACGGGTCACTTGACCAATTAAAGAAAACCGCAACTAGGGTCACCTACCCCAATAATACGAACAAGCAACTGGGAAGGGAACGGTGACCCCATTAGAAACAGGCAATTTAGGGGTCACGAGAACCAATATAAAAACAGGAACATGAAAAATAAGAAAAAGAGTAATTTTAGGTGACCTCAATATAAGAACCATCAAACTAGAGTCAAATACCCTCATATTGAAAATATGTAATGGGGTTCGTAACCCATATCAAGAACAGCAACAGACGAAGCCTAGTTAAAGACCGGAAAGTTGACTAAAATCAATCGAAGTTTAGCAGTGCCTTATAAAATTATATTATATATATTATATATATATTATAAATATTATATAGATATATATATATATAATATTAATATATATATATATATTATATATTATATATATATATATATAATTATATATATATATATTATTATATATATATATATTATATAGTATCGTCCCAAATGTATCTGGCACTGCATTAAGAACAAGCAACTAGTGTCACGTGTAAACGTAAAGAAAAAAAAGAAACTGCAAATTATGTTAAATCTATAACTGTATCACGTGACCCCCATATAAAGAAAGCACAACTGGGTTTTACGTACCAATTTTAACGAGCAAGACTGGGTTTACGTGCCCCATTATAAAGAACAAACCATGGAGTCAAGTGACTCCAATGAAAAGAACAAGAAATTGACAATATAAAGAACAAGCAAGCTGAGGAGTTCACTTGCCCAATATAAAGAACGCAGCAACTGCGGGTTCACCTAACCCAATCTAAGAACAGCCACTGGGCGTAACGTGACCCCAATATAGAAAACAGGCAATAGGGTCACGAGACCCAAATATAAAAACAGAGAAAATGAAAAAATGGCTGAAGCAAGCAGCTTAGGTCAGGTGACCTCAATATAAAGAACCATCAACTGGGTCAAATAACCCTAATATTGCAAATAGTAATGGGTTACGTAACCCACATATCCAGAAACAAGCAACAGGGGAAGAGACCTAATTCAAAGGACCGAAATGTACTAAATCCATCGAGTGTAAGCAGTGCCCACTTATAAATATATATACTTACTATATATATTATTTAATATTATTTTATAATATATATATATTATATTTATATTATTATATACACTTATTTACTATCATATATATATATTATAATATATTAATCAAATTAAATTAAGGTATACTATATAAGCTGGTCAATAATAATATATTATAATTAGTTATAGGGTAGGTGTAATATATAATCTGCGCCGAAGGGTGAGTGTGATGCTTTGGGGGCAAGCGTGCATTTAAGAACAGAAGCATACTAGTACCGATTCACCGTAGATTAACAAGAAAGGAAAAAGAAACTTGTCTTGTCAATATGTTAAGCAAAGTAACTGCGGTTTACACGATGTGACCCCCAAGATAAAGAAACAGCACACGCGGGTTGACGGTGACCCAATATAAAAGTAGCAGAACTGGGTTACGTGACGCCCATTATAAAGACACAATGGGGTCAAGTGACCCAATGTTAAGAACAAGAAACTATACCATATAAAAAGGACCAAGCAAGCTGGGGTCACTTGAACACAATAAGAAAGAACCACAGCAAACTAAGAGGATCACCTCAACCCACAATATAAAAGAACAAGCCAACTAAAGGTAACGTGACCCATAATAGGAAAATCAGCATTAAGGGGTTCACGAGAACCAGATATAAAAAAACAAGAATGTTAAACATAAAAGAACAAGCAGCTGAGGTCAGGTGACCTCAATATTAGACCATCAATGAGTCACAAAACTAAAATATTGAACAAATTATGTAATGGGTATACCGTACCCTCTGTCAATACTATCATATTTAACAAGGCAACTCAGAAGAATGCTAAATTTATACAGACTTCCTGAAACCAGTACTTAAACATCGAGTTAGCCCAGTGGCAAACTCCTATTAAAATAATATAAATTATATAATATATAATTATCATATATCATAATATTATAATAATTTATTTATATAATAATATAATAATATATATATATATATAATAATATTATATAATATATAATATTATATAAAAATAAATAATTGAGTAGCCGCATTGGCTGACGTAGATATATATATAATACTCCCAATGATATCTAGGCAAACTGCATTAGAACAAGCAACTAGTATAATGTCACAGTTAGAACATAACACAGTAAAGAAAAGAAACTTGTCCAATATGTATAAGCAAAGTAAACAGGGTTACCACGTGAACACCCAAATAAAGAACGGCAGAACTGGCGAGTAACGTGGCCCTATAATAAAGAGCAAGCAAAACTGGGGTGAAGAAATTCCATTATAAAGGACAAACAATGGGGTCAAGTGCCAATGTTAAAAGAACAAGAACTGACAAATATAAAGAAAACAAGGCAGTGTGGGATCACTTCACAACTATAGAAACCAGAATACTGGAGTGACTAACCCATTTTAAAGGAACAAGCAACTGGAGATAACGTGACCCCGCGAATTATAGAAACAGCAATTAGGGGTACGAACCCAATGATACAAAAACACATGAAAATGAAAATAAAGAACAAAGGAGCTTGGGTCAGGTGACCTTCAATATAAAGAACATTCAAATGCGTCAAAATAACACCTAATGTATGTAAACTAGTAATGGAGGTTACGTAACCTCCCAATATCAGAAAGGCAATCGAAGAAGCCTTCCGAAATACTAAATTCCTTTCCCACTTATAAATAAAAGTTTGACTTTATACATAACTTATTTATATGTTTATGGGTATAGTAATATATATTATATATATAATTTTATTTATTTATATATATATTTTATATTATATTATATTGTATATATATATATATATATTTAGTATATATATATATATATATATATAATCTCCACCCATTTATCTGGCAACTGCATTAAGAAACAGCAACTAGTGTCCCAACGTAAGTGTTTTTATAACACGGTAAAAGAAATAAGAAAGTCCATATTAAGCATGGTGATCTGGTGTGGGTTCTTACCAATATAAGAAAAGCAACTGGTGGCCACTGGACTCCACCTTATAAAGGCAAGCACTGCCGGGTTACCCGTGACCCATTCATAAAGAACACAATACGGGGTCAAGTGCACAAATGTTAAAGAATCAGAAACATGTTACAATATAAAGAACAGCTAGGTGGTCATTTGATTCCAATATAAGATGATGTAACTAGGGTCATCCTACCCAATTATTAGAACAGCAACTGGTAAGGGTCGAGGAAGAATTGACCCATATTAGGGAAAACATGCAATTAGGTAAAGGCTCACGGACACCAATATAAAAACGAAGGAAAATGAAAAATAAAAGACAAAGCTAGGGTCAGGTGACCTCAATATAAAGACCATATGTGTCAAAATAAACCCTAGATATGGAAAATAATGGTAAATTGTAGGACTTGCGTTTGGATTAAAAGAAGAGAAGGGAAGCTATTTAAAGTATCGAAACGGTACTAAATCCGATCGACCTTCCAGTGGCGCACTTATAAAGGGATTATAGGGTACTATAGTAATATATATATATATATATATAATAATATCTATAATATATATATATTTATAATTATAACGTTTATATAAGGGTATAATGATATATATAGTTATGTAGGTAGGTATAGGTCCCCATAATTAATAATAATATACCTTTATATCTGCCCTTTATTAAAATCTGAGAACTGCAATATCGGCTCAACAATAAGCTCAAATACGTTTCTAAATTATACTAAAAGAAAAAAGAAACCTGTCAACATATGTTTTAAAGCAAGTATACTGGAAAGTTCACGTGTGTAGCGAAACCACCCAATATTAAAAAGAAAAAGCAAACTGGGAGTTGAACGTGACCCATTAATTACTATAAAGAGGCAAGCAACTGCGGTTACAGGTGACACCACAATATGAGATATTAAAAACAGGATTGGGGTCGAGGTGAGCCCCGCAGATCGTTAAAGAGGCAGCACGAACACATACAATTATAAAGAACAAGCAGCTCGGGGTTCACTTGACCCAAATAATATTAAAAACAGAACGAGGGTCACTACCCCAATATGAACGAAAACAAGCAACTGGAACCTGGTCGGTTTAAAAACGTGAACCCAATATCAGGGGGAACAAATACGGGTACGTGACCCCAATAAACTAGAAAACACAATTAGGAGGGTCAACGAGACACCAACTTAAAAAGAAGGGAATTGGAAAAAATAAAAAACAAAGGCAAGCGGGTAGGGTCGGAGGGGGCAAGTGACTCAATATAAGAAACCGATAATTACTGTGTGTATAATTTATCTCCTAGCCTAAGGATGAGAACGAAAATCAAGTATGCTTAGAACGAGGTTGGGGTTACCGCTCCCACGAGGCGGAACTAGGGTGCCAAGAACAAAAGCAACGGAGGAAAGCCCTTAATTAAACACAACCACAGGACCACATCCCTCCACTCTCGGTGACTGCTTCCTCCACTTAACCCAACCTTCTAAAATAATTATATCATATTTTTTTATAAATAATATAATATAATATAATAATATCTAATAAAAATATATTATATAATCTATAATAATAAATCAACATTATTAAATTATATGGTAGGTATAAGTTAAACTCATAATATATATAATGTAGATATAATAAATTGGTATAAGAGAATGATACATACTTCCCATAGTATCTATGGCAAAACCTGCAATATAATGACAAGAACAGCACAGAAGATGTCACGTAGAATAACAATCACAGGTAAAAACCAGCAACAAAAGGCAAAACATGTCAAATAATGTAAAAACAAAGTAAACATGGGGTACTCAACGTGCCCAATCATAAATGGAGAGGGCAGGAGTGGGTGTACGCGGGACCCCTTATTAAAGAGAAACGAACTGGGGGTTAGTCTGTGTCCACCATATCATAAAACGAACAAAACCGTATTATTGGGTGCAAGTGACCTCCCATTGCTTAAAAAGATCAGAAACTAAATAATCAATTAATAAAAGAACAAGCAGAGCTAGAGGAGTCGCGCAGCGGTGGTGCAGACCCAATATAAAGAACCGCAATAGTGGGGGGTCACAATAACACCCAATATTCAAGAACAAGCAACTGGTTGGGTCACGTGAAAAAAACCCACATAATCGGAAAACACAGTAATTAAGGTGGGTCACGACGAACAATTTTACATAAAAAAACAAGAAAATGAAAAATAAAGAACAAAGGCTTACGAGGTCAGTGACCTCATTAAAGAACCATATCAAACCTGTGTGGTCATAATAACTCTAATATGAAATATGTTGTAGAATGGGGGTTGACCGTAACGCCATGATCAGACCAAGCAACAGAAAAGAAGCCTAAGTGTAAAGACGAAAAAGAGTAAAATCCATCGTGTTAGGGCAGTGCCCACTTATAAAACATTTATATATATATATTATATATATATTACGTAGTATGGTAGTGTGTATTCAGTACATATATATTGTTAGTATAGTATTACTATAATATCCCCATATATAATATTAATATAGATATATATATAATAATACATATTATTCTATATGACATTTTTTCAACTGCATTAAGAACAAGCAATAAGTGTCACGTGATAACAACCCGAAAGAAAAAGAACTGTTACAATAATGAAAGGCAAGTAACTGAACGGTTCACGGTTGACCCAATAAAGCAAGCAAAATGGGAATTACGATGACCTCCTATTTTATAAAGAAGTAAGCATACTGGGGTTACGTTGATCCCCTTTAAATAGAACAAACAATGGGTCCAAGTGACCCAATGTTAAGAACAAGAACTTACAATATAAGAACAAGCAGCTCACGGGGTCACTTGACCGCATATAAAGAACCAGCAACTGCGGTCACCTAACCCCAATATAAAGAACAAGCCACTAGGGTTAAGGGTTCACGTGACCCCAATATAGAAAACAGGCAATTAAGGTCACGAGATATATATAAAAAAACAAGGAAAATGAAAAAATTAAACGAACAACAGAGCTAGACGGTAGGTGACCTCAAATATAAAGAACCCATCAATGGGAGGTCAAATAACCCTATATGGAAAAATATTGTAAATTTGGGGGGGTTTTACCGTTTAACCCCCCAAATATCAAGGAAAGAACCAGAAGAAGCCAATTTAAAGACCCGGAAACAAGTATAAATTGCCAATCGAGTAGCCGTGCCCATTAATAAATATTATTCTATATATAATATTCTTATTTATTTATATATTAAATAATAATAATAATAATGTGATAGTATATATATACTAAATAATATATAAATATATAATTATATTTGTTATCTTATTATATCTATATAGGTGATTATTTTATTCATTAGGTTAATATTATATATATATATCTCCCAATGTAACTGGCAACTGCATTAAGAACAAGCCACTGAGTGTCAGACCCAGTAGATAAAACAACGTAAAGAAAAAGAAAATGACAATATGTAAAAGCAAGCAACTGGGTTACGTGACCCCATTATGAAGAACAAGCAACTGGGGGTACGTGACCCCATTATAAAAACAAGCAACTGGGTTAGGTAACCCCAATTATAAAGAACAAAACAATGGGTCAAGTGACTCAATGTTAAGAACAAGAAACTGACAGATATAAAGAACAAAGACAGCTGAGAGGGTCTCTTGACCAACAAAATATTAAATAGACACTCAGCAACTGGGGGTAGCTACGCCGCAATTATATTAAGAATAGTATACTGGAAGGTTAACGTGGACCCCAAGTATCAGAAAAAGGCAATAGGTCCACCAGACACCCAATATAAAAAATAATCAAGAAATAATGAAATACAATTTAAAGTTAACAAAGGAAGGGTGTGGGTCATGGTGGACCATCCGAATAGTGAAAGAACCTAACTGCACTGCGGAGGTCAAATTAACCCCCAATAACTGACACACCATTGTAACACTGGGGCGTTACGTAACCCACAATTTATACAAGAACAATGCAACATTGTAAGAAGTGTCTCTAATTTATATCGACTCGAAAGGTACCCACAATC
This sequence comes from Trachelipus rathkii, assembly GCA_015478945.1. Classification (NCBI taxonomy): domain Eukaryota; kingdom Metazoa; phylum Arthropoda; class Malacostraca; order Isopoda; family Trachelipodidae; genus Trachelipus; species Trachelipus rathkii. The sequence goes on from JABUQX010085321.1 coordinate 55,506, forward strand.
CAATCGGAAGTCTAGCCCAAGTGCCACTATACTTAAAATTATAGTATTATTATATAAATATATATATATATATAAATATATACTATGGGGAGCATTTGCGGAAATTAATATACTATATATATAAGTTTTATATAGCCTATATAATATAATTTGCATATATTAATAATTATTATATAAATAATTTATAAGTGATATAATACAAATAAGGTATTATAGTTATTATATCATATATATAGTAGATTATATATAAAATATATATAATGTTATATATATTATTTTTATTGTATCATATTATCGATATCTGCATAGCTATGTTTTTCTTGATACAGGAAACTAGCTGGTCACGTGATAAAATGCGTAAAGAAAAAAGAACTGACAACTCATGTTGATGTTGGGGTCACTCGATGAATACAGTGTCCAATATAATATGATGAAAACGCCCTTACTGGAGGGTTACAAGTGTACGCGTGACCCCGATATAAAAGAACAAAGTCTTTTGTTACGTTAACAACTTACTTTAATGAAAACAATGTGGGGCAAACTGACTTTTCAATGTTGGTAAAAGATTCGAAACTGACATAATAAAGAACAAATCAGCTGGGGTCCTCTGACCAATATAACAATGCACAACTGGGGGTCTCCGCCAATTATATGCTGGGAGTAATACGTGGCTTATGCTTTAAAAGACGAAATAAGAAAGTCACGAGAGGTCCCTAAATATGTAAATATTAAAAATAAAGGAAAAATGATGGAAAAAAAAGATAAAGAACAAAGATAGACATTAATGTCTTAGTAGAGAGCAGCAATATTATAAATAACCATAAATCAAACTGGTCAAAAACCATTCATGAAGAATATGTACAATTGGCGGTTTAGCATATATAAATATTCAAGTGCTAACGAATAAGTAATGTAATTAGAAACCCGAATCTTATTTACTAAACTCCGGAAGTTGCCTCGAGCCCGCGATGTTAAAATTATATATATGAGTATGAGTATAAATGCGAAGAATATTTTGGTATATATATAATATATATATATATTAAATATATATTATATATATATATATTATATGCTATAGTATATATATATCTCCAATGTATCTGCAACTGCTGGACATATACTGGTGTCCGTTGAAAACAGTACGTTAAAGAAAACACAAGAACATGTGGGTCAATATGCTTGAAGCAAGTAACTTGGGTGGCTTCACTGACCCCAATAAAAGAAAAAAGCAACCTGGGGTTACGTGACTGTTTGTATAAAGAGCAGAACGGGGGTACGTGACCATGGATGTGGAGTAGGAAGAATCAAACCAATGGGGGTCAATGGGTGAGCGGGCTCTCAATGTTAGGAACAAGATGGTGATGTTTTAGTGAAGAACAAGCAGGTCTGGCGGGGTGCTCACTATCTTGACCCATTTGTAGTAAAGGAACACAGCAATGGGTCAGCCTACTGGTGCTATGGATATATGTATTGTATGGTGTGTGCCACTTTATCTTTAGGATAACGTGACCCCAATATAAGAAACAGCACTTGGTACAGCAGGAGAGAACTTAATTCATGAGGTAGAGAGAAAATAGAAAAATTAAAGACAAAAAGAAGCTTAGAGTGTTAGGTTGTGTACAACTCAATAATAAAAAATGTATATGAATCTGCAAACTCTTATGCAGATGCATCAGACTCAATTATGATAATAAATATTATAGTTATAAATGTAGGATTAATGTAAAATTCCCAAGAGTTTGCACAGCAAACTAGAAGAAAAACTTATAATTATAAAACCGTAATAATGTTGATTACTTTTCTCATTGTAAGATATATTTCAAGTGCACACTTTAATTAAAATAATATTATTTTTTTTTATCATATTACAACATATTTAATATTGTGTAATTTTATTTTATATAATATACTTATAATATTAATATATTATATAATATATTAAATAATTTATTATTTTTATAATAATAATTATATATTTATTAAAATAATATATATATTTTTATTACAATATATTTAAAATATATAATATTATAACTCAACCATCTCAAATGTTAATGATTTTTACTGACAGAGAATTAATAGCATATAACTAATAATCATAACTAGTGTTATACACGTTATTAATACAACATGTAAAAGAATATAAGTGTCAATTATATGATATAAGTACTATAAAGTTTATATAACTGTATGAAGTTACACGTTGATATACTCACCATATTTAAATTAGTAATTAAAATTGATCTAATTTAGGTTATGTTATACGTGAACCCATAATATTATATATATCATATAGAGCATATGAATATGATAGTTTGATATTATATCATGATGAATTATCCATTATAACATATGAAACAAACATTTGAAATTTGCACTTTTGTATAGCTGAGAGTTTAATAAACAAAGCAATCTTTAACATATTTTATATAGAAACTAAGTCAGTATTAGGTAGGTTCAACTATGACCATAATATATAATTAATATATTAAATTAGAACAATTTATATTACTTCTATATCAAAACAGCCCACAATTTATATAAAAAGAATCAAGCATAATAACTGAGAATAATATATATATAATATATTATATATTCATATGGTAACGCTTTGATTATATACCTCTACAATAATAAGTAATAAAGGTACAAATTTTATATACTGAATACATTTGTGTACCATCAGAAATAATATAATATCACATCCTATATTTTATGTAACTTATAATTGAATTTTCTGTTGTTGTGAATAGCGACAATATAAAAAAGAACTGGACAAAATTAAGTAGGGTACATATAAGGGATCTCATAATATATAATAATTAAAAGTATCCCCGGGTACACTAAATTATTAATTAAAAATAACCTTAATATAAATACTTTAATAATGAAAATTATAAATATGATACTAAATGAGGTTAAATATTGTTAACCCCTCCCCAATTATCTAATGAATCCAATAAACACTAGAAATGACTAGGTCTACTCTAATCTATTTTATACAGACCCGGAAAAGATAATTATATTTTCTATTCCCTAATCGCCCGGAGTATAGGTTAAGAATAAATAAATATTATATTATATCTATTCGGTTGGCCGAAAGGAAAAGTTTATTCGTGCCCTCTCCTATAGTACTACTCTAATAATTAATAAAATATTATTAAATTAAATACTTGACTATTTATAATGATTTTATTTATATAGATTATTTATATATATAGTGCTGGCGTATAATAAATATTATATACTAATATATATTAAAAATATATAAATAAAATTATAATATAATCCCAATAATAATAATAATTAAAGTAGTTTCAGTTTTTGCCAAAGATTTGTAAGTGAAATATATATACCAGATATTGGTAAACGAAGCCATAAATAAATATATATAATTTATAATTATGTATATAAACATATATATATATTCTTGCCTTTATTAATAATAATACATAAGTATGGTAAATAAAAAAGGGGTATAGAGATAGGGGATTAAATAATTAAATAATTAAAATATCTTAAATTAATAGTAACGTTATCAAAATAAATTATAATCTTCTAGTTTCTAGAGAATGCAGGAGTTTTACTCACAAGTAATATTAAAAGAAAATAACCTAACAATTATGTGCAGGGTATTATGATCTACATGCTATAATAACCGTGGTTCATAACTATGTGATGTGAAAAAATACTTCGGTACATCACCAAAAAAGAAAATTTTAAAATATAAGAAAACATTGAGAACAAAATTATACATATAAGCAAAGTACACTAGAGTAGTCGTTAACTAGTGTAATGTGATGGCTCACTGTGCCCTGTATATTTACTATGTC
>JABUQX010085322.1:0-23092 GCA_015478945.1 Trachelipus rathkii
GTATCTCCATTGTATTCTCATATTACAACGAAACACTCATTTTTTAGCTCCACAACTTAATAATAACCGTAATATTTTTTAGTTTAATAACTTAATAATAATATTTTTGAGTTCCATAACTTAATAATATTAATATAATAATATATATAATTATATGTTTATTAACAATTTCTAATAACTGCCAAGTTTTTAAAGGAAATGTTTATCGGAAGAGGGTATATATAAAACTATATATATATATATATATATATATATATAGTATATATATATATATATATATTATACTATACATCATTATATATATATCATATATTGATAATACTATTCTAATGTTTACTTAAAAACAAATATAATCAAATTTTTGCATCAATCATATTTTACTTAAAATTTTACATTAGTTATATATGATTCAAGCTACATATTGTAGATTAAAACTAAAATACATTTAATATTAAAATGAACAAATTATAATATCGAAATTAAGCTTCTTTTGTATCAGGATTGATTAAATTCAGTAGTCTTTCAGAGTGAAGATGTTCCAAATCCAATTGAAAAAAATATATATCTGAAAAGTAATGGATTTTATAATATATATATATATTTATAAATATTATACTATAATTTAACTATATATATATATAAATATATATATATATATATATATATTACTTATCTATATATATATATATATACTATTATATATATATAATATATATATATATATATATATATGTATATTTGTAATTATATATTATTTATTTATAACAATTTATCATTATAAAAAAATTTAAACAGTTAGAAATTTTTAACCAAATGTCTTGCACTTTCCAAGAAGTTAATGTTAATTAAGAAAATATTTCATAGCTTAATCAAGATTAACAAGCTTTGCAGATTTAGGTACAGAAATCTGCTTGTTTATTCTGTAGATTTCATTTTGTTATATTACGTTTAATAGACCAAATTAATATTTATTTAAAAATAAAAGGAAATTGTCATACAGATAAATTTTGCGGCCAAATAATATATTTCTTATATATATATATATATATATATATATATATATATATATATATATATATATATATATATATATATATATATATATATATATATATATATATAATATATATAATATATTATATATATATATATGATTATTCAAATTTTAAACAAATTGTAGTTTAAATGATAGCATATATTAACGTCACAGGATTTTTCCTACAACATTTTAAGATAACGTTTGCGGTAATTTTTTTCGTTTTATAGAAGTTGTCAGCAACATGGCAACTGTAACCCGATACGAAGCGTCACTAGCAACGGTGTTTATTTATCCCCTATTAGGGAGACAGATATTTCCTATCCCCAAAACTTGTTTCCACACTTTTGAGGCTAGGGGCTAAACCTTTGGGGTTCGGACTAGCGTTGGTCAAGCACCCGAACTTTGCGCACTGCACCACACAAGGGTAAGCGCACCAGGCACCGCACCGTACCGTACCGTACCAAAAGTCATTTTTGTCACACCGCACCGCAACTATGTTTTAATGCATACCGCGTTCCGCACCACGCACCGCACCTCTATATTTTAAAGTGCACCGCATCGGTACACTGGATTTGTGTGGCGCACCGCACCTCACTAAAATTAGCGCACCATGCACCGCACATGGTGCGTAGGCCAACCCCAGTTCTGACCCTTCATGGCTAAGGAAAATTTTATGTGGTTCGGACCCCTTTTGTAAGAGGTAATAGTCCATATATATATATATATATATATATATATATATATATATATATATATATATATATATATATATATATATATATATATATATATATATATATATATATATATATATATATATCCAATTTTAAAATTATTTTTTTTCTTTTCAGCAAATGATAACTAATATTTTCTTTCAAACTCGGACAAAAAACATTCGCAATTCACTTTTTCAAAATTAGATAAAATTTTTATATATAAAGGTGGCAATAATTTAATTTTCTGGCAATTTTTCAAGACATTGATCAACCTGAGGATACAGAGCCAATAAACAGGTTATGTGCTTTGTATAACTCTTCGGTGCCACCTAAAGATACCAATACACTTTTCTGCAGGGATCTGCACCGAAATATCCCTTTGGTGCCATCTAAGGATAGCAATACACTTTTCTGCGAGGATCTGCACTGAAATATCCCTTTGGTGCTACCTAAGGATACCAATACACTTCTCCTACACTTTTCAGCGAGGATCTGCACTGAAATATCCCTTTGGTAGCAACATAAAGATACCAATACACTTCTCCGTGGAGATCTGCACTGAAATATCCCTTTGGTGGCAAAAGATACCAATACACTTTTCTGCAAGGATCTGAACTGAAATATCCCTTTGGTGGCAACAAAGATACCAAGTCAATCATAAACAGGTCATGTGTCTTGTAGAATCCCTTCGGTGCCACCTAAAGATACCAATACACTTTTCCTGCAGGGATCTGCACCAAAATATCCCTTTGGTGCCATCTAAGGATAGCAATACACTTTTCTGCGAGGATCTGCACTGAAATATCCCTTTGGTGCTACCTAAGAATACCAATACACTTCTCATACACTTTTCAGCGAGGATCTGCACTGAAATATCCCTTTGGTAGCAACATAAAGATACCAATACACTTTTCCATGGAGATCTGCACTGAAATAACCCTTTGGTGACAACATAAAGATACCAATAACACTTTTCCGCAGGATTAAATATCCCTTGGTGGCAACATAAAGATACCAAGTCAATCATAAACAGCTCATGGGTCTTTGTAGAATCCTAAGGTTTCTACTAAAGATAGCCAATTACATTTTTCCGGCAGGGTTGCTCCGTCTCTTTGTGCCATCTCAGGTAGCAGTACACTTTTTCTGCGAGGATCTTGCACTGAAATATCCCTTGGGCTACCTAAGAATACCAAACATTTCTCCTACACTTTCAGGACGAGGATTGCACTGAAATCTCCCTTTGGTAGCAACATAAAAGATACATATATGCACTTCTCCGTGGAGATCTGGCACTGAAATCCCTTTGGTGGCAACAAAGATACCAATACACTTTTCCGCAAGGATCTGAACTGAAATATCCCTTTGGTGGCAACATAAAGATACCAAGTTAATCATAAACAGCTCATGGGTCTTGTAGAATCCCTTTGGTGCTACCTAAAGATACCAATACACTTTTCTGCAGGGATCTGCACCGAAATATCCCTTTGGTGCCATCTAAGGATAGCAATACACTTTTCTGCGAGGATCTGCACTGAAATATCCCTTTGGTGCTACCTAAGAATACCAATACACTTCTCCTACACTTTTCAGCGAGGATCTGCACTGAAATATCCCTTTGGTAGCAACGTAAAGATACCAATACACTTCTCCGTGGAGATCTGCACTGAAATATCCCTTTGGTGGCAACATAAATATACCAATACACTTTTCCGCAAGGATCTGAACTAAAATATCCCTTTGGTGGCAACATAAAGATACCAAGTCAATCATAAACAGCTCATGGGTCTTGTAGAATCCCTTCGGTTCTACCTAAAGATACCAATACACTTTTCTGCAGGGATCTGCACCGAAATATCCCTTTGGTGCCATCTAAGGATAGCAGTACACTTTTCTGCGAGGATCTGCACTGAAATATCCCTTTGGTGCTACCTAAGAATACCAATACACTTCTCCTACACTTTTCAGCGAGGATCTGCACTGAAATATCCCTTTGGTAGCAACATAAAGATACCAATACACTTCTCCGTGGAGATCTGCACTGAAATATCCCTTTGGTGGCAACATAAAGATACCAATACACTTTTCTGCAGGGATCTGCACCGAAATATCCCTTTGGTGCCATCTAAGGATAGCAATACACTTTTCTGCGAGGATCTGCACTGAAATATCCCTTTGGTGCTACCTAAGGATACCAATACACTTCTCCTACACTTTTCAGCGAGGATCTGCACTGAAATATCCCTTTGGTAGCAATATAAGATACCAATACACTTCTCCGTGGAGATCTGCACTGAAATATCCCTTTGGTGGCAACAAAGATACCAATACACTTTTCCGCAGGGATCTGAACTGAAATATCCCTTTGGTGGTAACATATAAAGATACCAAGTCAATCATAAACAGCTCATGGGTCTTGTAGAATCCCTTCGGTTCTACCTAAAGATACCAATACACTTTTCCGCAGGGATCTGCACCAAAATATCCCTTTGGTGCCATCTAAGGATAGCAGTACACTTTTCTGCGAGGATCTGCACTGAAATATCCCTTTGGTGCTACCTAAGAATACCAATACACTTCTCCTACACTTTTCAGCGAGGATCTGCACTGAAATATCCCTTTGGTAGCAACATAAAGATACCAATACACTTCTCCGTGGAGATCTGCACTGAAATATCCCTTTGGTGGCAACAAAGATACTAATACTTTTCCGCAAGGATCTGAACTGAAATATCCCTTTGGTGGCAACATAAAGATACCAAGTTAATCATAAACAGCTCATGGGTCTTGTAGAATCCCTTTGGTGCTACCCAAAGATAAAAATACACTTTTCTGCAGGGATCTGCACCGAAATATCCCTTTGGTGCCATCTAAGGATAGCAATACACTTTTCTGCGAGGATTTGCACTGAAATATCCCTTTGGTGCTACCTAAAGATACCAATACACTTCTCCTGCACTTTTCAGCGAGGATCTGCACTGAAATATCCCTTTGGTAGCAACATAAAGATACCAATACACTTCTCCATGGAGATCTGCACTGAAATATCCCTTTGGTGGCAACATAAAGATACCAATACACTTTTCCGCAAGGATCTGAACTGAAATATCCCTTTGGTGGCAACATAAAGATACCAAGTCAATCATAAACAGCTCATGGGTCTTGTAGAATCCCTTCGGTTCTACCTAAAGATACCAATACACTTTTCCGCAGGGATCTGCACCGAAATATCCCTTTGGTGCCATCTAAGGATAGCAGTACACTTTTCTGCGAGGATCTGCACTGAAATATCCCTTTGGTGCTACCTAAGGATACCAATACACTTCTCCTACACTTTTCAGCGAGGATCTGCACTGAAATAATCCCTTTGTAGAACATAAAAGATACCAATACACTTCCTCCGTGAGATCTGCACTGAATTCACTTTGGTGGCATGTCAATACAACTTTCCGCAAGGATCTGCACTGAAATATTCCCTTTGGTGGCAACATAAAGATACCAAGTTAATCATAAACAGCTCATGGGTCTTGTAGAATCCCTTTGGTGCTACCTAAAGATACCAATACACTTTTCTGCAGGGATCTGCACCGAAATATCCCTTTGGTGCCATCTAAGGATAGCAATACACTTTTCTGCGAGGATCTGCACTGAAATATCCCTTTGGTGCTACCTAAGAATACCAATACACTTCTACACTTTTCAGCGAGGATCTGCACTGAAATATCTCTTTAGTAGCAACATAAAGATACCAATACACTTCTCTGTGGAGATCTGCACTGAAATATCCCTTTGGTGGCAACAAAGATACCAATACACTTTTCCGCAAGGATCTGAACTGAAATATCCCTTTGGTGGCAACATAAAGATACCAAGTTAATCATTAACAGCTCATGGGTCTTGTAGAATCCCTTTGGTGCTACCTAAAGATACCAATACACTTTTCTGCAGGGATCTGCAACGAAATATCCCTTTGGTGCCATCTAAGGATAGCAATACACTTTTCTGCGAGGATCTGCACTGAAATATCCCTTTGGTGCTACCTAAGAATACCAATACACTTCTCCTACACTTTTCAGCGAGGATCTGCACTGAAATATCCCTTTGGAAGCAACATAAAGATACTAATACACTTTTCTGTGAGGATCTGCACTGAAATATCCCTTTGGTGGCAACATAAAGATACCAATACACTTTTCCGCAAGGATCTGAACTGAAATATCCCTTTGGTGGCAACATAAAGATAATAAGTTAATCATAAACAGCTCATGGGTCTTGTAGAATCCCTTTGGTTCTACCTAAAGATACCAATACACTTTTCTGCAGGGATCTGCACCGAAATATCCCTTTGGTGCCATCTAAGGATAGCAGTACACTTTTCTGCGAGGATCTGCACTGAAATATCCCTTTGGTGCTACCTAAGAATACCAATACACTTCTCCTACACTTTTCAGCGAGGATCTGCACTGAAATATCCCTTTGGTAGCAACATAAAGATACCAATACACTTTTCCGTGGAGATCTGCACCGAAATATCCCTTTGGTGGCAACATAAAGATACCAATACTTTTCCGCGAGGATCTGCACTGAAATATTCCTTTGGTGGCAACATAAAGATACCAAGTTAATCATTAACAGCTCAATGGGTCTTGGTAGAATTCCCTTTGGTTGCTACCTAAAGAATACCAATCACTTTTTATGCAGTCTGCACCGAAATATCCTTTGGTGCATCTAGGATAGCAATACACTTTTTCCTTGCTGCGAGGATCTGCACTGAATATCCTTTGGTGCTAAACTAAGAATACCAATCACACTTCCTCCTACACTTTTCAGCGAGGATCTGCACTGAAATATCCCTTTGGTAGCAACATAAAGATACCAATACACTTCTCCGTGGAGATCTGCACTGAAATATCCCTTTGGTGGCAACATAAAGATACCAATACACTTTTCCGCAAGGATCTGAACTGAAATATCCCTTTGGTGGCAACATAAAGATACCAAGTTAATCATAAACAGCTCATGGGTCTTGTAGAATCCCTTTGGTGCTACCTAAAGATACCAATACACTTTTCTGCAGGGATCTGCACCAAAATATCCCTTTGGTGCCATCTAAGGATAGCAATACACTTTTCTGCGAGGATCTGCACTGAAATATCCCTTTGGTGCTACCTAAGGATACCAATACACTTCTCCTACACTTTTCAGCGAGGATCTGCACTGAAATATCCCTTTGGTAGCAACATAAAGATACCAATACACTTCTCTGTGGAGATCTGCACTGAAATATCCCTTTGGTGGCAACATAAAGATACCAATACACTTTTCCGCAAGGATCTGAACTGAAATATCCCTTTGGCGGCAACATAAAGATATAGATACCAAGTTAATCATAAAATGCTCATGGGTCTTGTAGAATCCCTTCGGTGCCACCTAAAGATACCAATACACTTTTCCGCCGGGATCTGCACTGAAATATCCCTTTGGTGCCATCTTATGATAGCAATACACTTTTCCGCGAGGATCTGCACTGAAATATCCCTTTGGTACTACCTAAGGATACCAATATACTTCTACACTTTTCAGCGAGGATCTGCACTGAAATATCCATTTGGAAGCAACATAAAGATACTAATACACTTTTCTGTGAGGATCTGCACTGAAATATCCCTTTGGTGGCAACATAAAGATACTAATACACTTTTCCGCAAGGACCTGAACTGAAATATCCCTTTGGTGGCAACATAAAGATACCACGTCAATCATAAACATGTCATCTGTTTTGTAGAATCCCTTTGGTGCCAGCCTAAGGATACCAAGTCAATAATAAGTCAATCAACTTGTGGGTCTAGCTTAGTTATTAATATGTGTTGAAGAGGAATATTTAAATATCATGCTGAATATTCTGTTATTTAATAAGTATATAATGCAAAGACTACAAAACTCCATTTATATGTCAAATTAATGTTCTCATATATATATATATATATATATATATATATATATATATATATATATATATATATATATATATATATATATATATATATATATATATAAAACTAAAAATAAAAACTTTAATAAACTGGGCAATCATCCCTGTTTTATCAAAGCTTATTTTCTTGTTTTTTTTTTTTAGTCCTTCATCTACTATAGCACGGTTATAGTGTTTATATATATATATATATATATATATATATTATATACTATATATATATATATATAATATAATATAATAATTATATATATATATATATATATATATATATGAGGCGACTCCTATACTTGTGCAGGGTGTGCTTAGAACGAGTTAACATTATAGAAACGATCGATCTTTTACATATTTTATGTCACGTTAATATTTTCTTATTTCTTTGCGAAATATGGTCAAATGAATGGAAATATTACACAATAAAAATAAAAGATTATGTAAAATTGAAACAAAAACTGTAAGAATCATCGTTATCAGATAATGCTATTTTTCAATTAATTAAAAAAGGTGATTGTTCATGCTCAAATCAAATAGAGATTGTGTGAGAATTTAGCCTATAAAATTGTTTATATATTGTTGCCTTTGGCATCTCTTAGTTACATTTTGATGTTGCCACAGGCAGGTAAGATTTTTATCATTTTTAAAATGTTTATCATTTAATTTAAAAAAAGTTATATATATATATATTATATATATATATATATATATATATATATATATATATATATATATATATATATATATATATATATATATATATATCGAAAGGGAACGGAAGGGAGGAAAGGTGGGAGGGGAAGGAAGGAGGGAGGTGAGGGAGTGGAGGGAAGGAGGGAGGGAGGGAAGGGAAGGAGTGAGGGAGGGAGGGAAGGGAGCGGAGGAAAGGGTGAGAGTAAGGGAACGAGGGAGGGAGGGATCGAGGGAAGGGAGGGAAGGAGCGAGGGAGGGTTATTAGCAAAAAGTTAATGCAGTCGGCTGCATATAGTATATATATATATATATATATATATATATATATATATTATTAAATATATATATTATATATATATATATATATATTTAATAATATATATATTATAAGTATTATATATATATATATTATTTCATGTACAGGACCCCACCATGGTTCACATAAAAAGGAGGCCTCACTGGTTGAATAATCAACTCCAACGAGTGGGTCTTGGCTTATTTATATTTTAATGGCGAAATGAATGTTCAGTAAAAATAATAAAGTAAATAAAAAATTTGTCCTTACACTAAAAATAATCCTAGTAATATTACAATAAATCTTATATTAATCAAGAATATTCAGTTCTTGAAGTTACTGTTATTAAAGTTACCTGTTAAAGTGGGAAGATTTCAGATAAGAATGGATAAACTTTCAGTGTTATGGACCGCAAAGTTAGGGAAATGACGAACGGCCGAATGGGATCCAGTCGGGACAATCAATGAAGATATGGTGAACAGATTGCGGGGTATGGCGACGGCAAAATTTTTGGCAGATGGGAGGAGGGTCCCGTGGCATGTCGGAGAGAGGAAGACCACTCACCAAATTGCTCGTGTTTATCATTCTAAGTTACCCCTAGGTTGATACCTGGTGGCCATACTCTGCAATAGGATCAGATCTTTATCAGAGCGCAGCGATAAAAATCAGTTGATCGGAGACGACCTTGTCGAATAGCATCCGGAAGGTACCTAGAACAGCTCCGAAAAGAGGCAGCCATTTAGGCCTCTCTATCAGCGATTTCGTTGCCAGTTACTCCTACGTGAGAGAGGATCCAACATATTATATGTTTCTTACAAAAGTGGAGCAGTCGAAGAAAATGTTGAACAGTGGATACCATTGTGAATTTAGAATAAGGTGGGGGGCTCTAAGCGAATCCGAATAAACGACATAGGAGTGGTTTTGGTTAAGAATAGAATTCGAGAAAGAGAAATCATTATAGCTATTAATTCAGTCGTAAAAATTGAAGCATGAGGGGGGAGGGTATGGGAGTTTGCGGTCAAGAAAGACAGCAGAAGCACCCACACTGTCCTTTGTTTTAGAACCGTCAGTAAACACTAGAGTAAATTCACCGTGAACAAGGCAGAAAGGTGGCTAGATTTGGAGAGAAAGGTCAGGACCTGACAATTGGTGGGAGAATGGAATAGCCAAAGTGTATACCACTCGTCATAAGAAAACGGCAGCACTTTTTGTAAAGGGATGTAGAGGAAGTTAAGGATGTTATAAACTGTGTTTGCAAATGACCAGTAAGAAGGATTCTGAGGTATCTCTCGCAGAATCGGTGTTAGGATGGAATTGGGGTTTGAAAGCAAAGATAATTTGTGCACATGATGTATTCCCTTCGGAAAGAGTGGCATCACATCGGATCCAACTTTACTGAGCGAGTGAAATTTAAGGAGAACTCCAGTTCTCCACGTTCTGTGATAAACTTTTTAAAGGTAAAAAAAAAAGACACCAAGAACCATCCAACCATTTGAGAAGGCTTCCCGGATGTCATGATCTAGTTTTAATAAGGGATCCGCGGACGTAGTTTGAAAAAGCCTTGAGACTCGTGAGAACAGGGATAAGGCGGCCTGAAACCATGTTCTCCATTAATTTGGAAGTATGACAGATCTGAGAAATTGGTCTTTGGTTGTCCGCCAACTTTAGATCTTTCCCAGGTTTGGGAATAGGGATTAAAAAATATAAAAGCTGTAGTCTAGATAGATGGAAAAGAGGATTCGATCCATTCTGTTATACAGATCTAGCAAAAACACTGAAGCAGAGAGGTGAATATGACTGATCATTATGTGCGAAATGAAGTCTAGGTTAAATGCACCGTCCTTGATGTTCCCCATTGTAGTATGAAACTCTTGCATTTAAAAAAAAAAATATTATAGGTATGATCTTCCCTTTCGTTGTTGAAAAGTATGGCGGTGCAGTGTTAATATTTGAAAGACTTCGGTAAGAGTTCGAGCGGCTGGCAAAATTTAACCTAATACATCTGGAACACCGAGATATGTTCTGTTCAACTTCCACACTGAAGAAAAAGGAGTTGTGGAGCTGACAGTCGAAGTATAAATTCTAACGTATTGCTTACATGTTTGACGATAAGTTCGACGAGATCTCGAAGCAGCTGCTTTAAAATTAATCATGTTTGGGGTGGTGAGAGTCCTTTAATATTGCCTGTATTGTTTTTTCTTCTCCCGGTTACAACACTCTTAGGACCACCAAGGAAATGCCGAACGCCTACCTGCGTTAGATCGCAGAATGCAAGCTTCTGCTGCTGTGATGATAACTTGTTGGAAGAAATTAAAGGCATCATCAATATTTAGAAACAGCTTAGTGAAGGGGTAAAGTGGTATACCTGTGGCCTGATGAAAAGGACCCCATTTCCGCATGATCACAACGCCAGCTGGAATTAGGTTTTAACATTGGCCTTGGTGCTAGTTAATCTAAGGCTATTGGTAATGGGTACTGCTGTACAAATAATCAAAGCGGGAGCAGGTAAAGCGATTCATAAAAGAATAAGCAAAAGGAAATATCGATAAATGAAGACTGTGTATATAAACGTTCATATATACTGTGTTAAGTCATCCCAAGGAAAAAGGATCTACAAAGATCTTAGACGTTGACGAGGTTACACAGTCACCCCGTAAGGGATGGCGAAGTATTAAGTCTTTTAGTATAACAACCGGAGTGGGGAGCTGCTTAAAAATATCAACGAAGACCTTAGTAAACTCACTACTCAGAGCCAAGTAGATCAAGCCGACAGTAAGGTCTGGGGAAAGATGAATTCGTGTTGCCACTGCATGAAGTCTAGTTTGAAGTGTGAATGGAGAAAAGAAGAGAGATTTATAAATGAGTATTACTGCACCTCCCTTATCATTGTCACCTATTTCTAAAGAGGTTAGAGGCGATTTATATTCAGACTCTTTGAAAAAGTCGCGATGACATAGTCGAAGTTCCTGTAAACATATGTACTTTGGTGCACATATGTTTATTAGATGAATAAGTTCTTCAAAATTAGAGTAATAGGCACGACAATTCCATTGAAGGAAGTTAGCCATGCTGATGTTATAAATGAAAAAGTCTTTTTCAGACAATTGTCTCTTATGCTGCAAGAGGTAATGTTGGAAGTTGATTCAGATGGAGGAAAAGCTGAGACGTGAATTTCAACGAGAAGGAGCAACAACTCCTGGTGCTAGGGAATCGTCGTATAACAGAGTTTTGGGTTGTACAACCGGGTTTGGGGAAAAGTTTTCAGAGGTAGCTATTTGGTGGAGGGGCTTCGCCATAAATGCGAAGCAAGTCAAGTTAATCTTATTGTTTGGACTTGGCTGATCGTTGGATGAGCAACCAAAAAGCTCATGTTTAGGAATCGAAGCGATATCAGCATCTGCCAAGCAAGCAGATTTAGAAATGGGTGGAGATTATGGAAATGTTTTCATGGATCACTGTATTGGGAGAGCCGCCCTTTAAGTTCATTTCTTGTAGTTCCCCGTGTTACACTCTAAAAAAAAAATAAAAGAATGTTATAAAAAAAAATTATATATATATATATATATATATATATATATATATATATATATATATATATATATATATATATATATTTAATTTATATATCAATATAAGTATATATATATATATATATATATATATAGTATATATATATAATGAAGAACAGACCACTTTACCATCCCTAAATCTAATCTAAAAAGCCATACACTTTTTAAACAATTCTAATCCAACCTAACAATACCATCCACTATCACATGGCATGATACTACTGCACAATTGTGCACTCTCCTAGACAAAAAACTGTCCCTCATTGATTAAATGTGTCAAATCTCATGATAGTATGTTATAATATAAAGCATGCTTCGGCATTGCATCAAGAGCAACTTTTATTCTCAATATATTTGTTAGTTTAAGAGCAGACACTGGAAGAGATGTTCTTCACAAGTTTAAAATATGTAAATAGAATAATTAAAAGCTGTCAATTACAGAAGTTCAATCAACAACTGTTAAAATATTATTTTTAATATGAATATATATTATATATATATATAATTATATATAATAATATATATATATATATAATATATATATATATATAATAAATATATATATATATCTATATTATTATATATAATATATATATATATATATAATAATATAATTTATATATTATATATATATATATATATTTATATATATTGTAGCAAAAAAAAAATTTTGTTTATAAAGTAAAAATTTTTAAAAACATTCTAATTCATATTATAGATTATAGCTTTATTAGAGACTTAAATGTACTTATCTTGAGAAACTTTTTTCTTTCATTTTTTCTTTATCTTAAATAAATTGTTCCTAAAATTCTGAAGGTTTACATGAAAATTTCGGTCATTCTGAAAAGAAACAAACATACAATACTCATAACTTTCAAGTTTAAGGAACATATTAAAGTATTGCATTAAATAATCATAGAAATTGAAGAAAAATATTTATAATATAATATATATATATATATTATATTATTATATATATATATATAATATTATATGTACTATATATATATATATATATATATATATATATATATATATATATATATATATATATATATATATATAATATATTATATATATATATAATATATATATTATTATATATATATATATTATACTATATATTAATATATATATATATATAAGTATATATATCTATATATATAATATATATAGTATATTTGGCTAAGGTGCGATAGTAAAAAGCCGAATACCGAATACCGAATATTCGGCTAAATGTATTCGGCCGAATACCGAAAATTCGGCCGAATAATCACTTCGCTATTCGGCCGAATTATTTCAAAGTTCGGTCATCCATTTAGGGAAAAATAAAGAAACTTACACTGGTCAACAAAAAAAGGTGAAATTTTTCTTGATGGACTTTTGTAGCAGATATATAGTAATTCGGAGGTGCTGATTCCAAATATATTCTCGGATTTGCTGTATCACATCCCGTTTTCGTGCAATCATGGATCCCTCTTTTTGCATATTCCCTAGGAATGACAACAAAATTCATGTGCGCACTACGTAGGCTGTATAAACGTTACCTTCCGCATATATCTACAGTAGCAGCGAGTTTACTGCGGTCGATAATTCGGAAGCATGTGTAAACTTAGTATCTACATGTATGGATGCCAATGACCTGAATGATGATGTCTATCATCCATCTGAATTACAGTCGGATGGTCCGTCATTGTTCACCCAGGTGAATGAACGATCTTGTAAATGAGTTTATTTGCCGAAGTTGTCCTGAGCTGTTAGCTCGAGGGTGCATGAAAAATGACTACTGGACCATGGCACAAGTGTAACATTTTATCCAAAGAAACAGAGCTGCGGAGGCTCTTCACTGATGGTAACCTTGTGTATTGGCAGTGAAGTTGCAGGCCCTACTACTCGCTACTGTGAACTCCCAGCATACGAATGCAGGTGAGTGGCGACCTGTTTTATGAACAACTTCCAAGAGCAGTTTTTAAGTGTGTATTGTTACACCACAACTGCAACAGGATGCTTCGGTTCCAGTAAGGTGTACTCGTTACGGATGAGAGAGGAGTATGGCAAAAATCAAGACAGTTGGAGAGGCTCATATCAGGTACATGGATGGTCAATATGCGTCGACCTCAAAATGGTAAACAATTTTGCTTCGGTCACAAGCAAGGTTTCACCAATATCCTGCTTCCTGTGCTATTGGACAGCCGGGCGGCAAAGGATTACTGGACCAAAAGAGATGGCCACCGAGGGAAACCTTGAAGCCAGGTGACAGAAACATCGTACGTAAACCACTTGTACAGAGAGAAAAACATCAATCTTACTCCACTACACATAAAACTTGGTTTGAAGAAACAATTTGTGAAGGCCCAGGACCATGATGGTGAATGCCTCCGCTATATATGCTCAACGTTTTCTGGTCTGAGTGACGAGAAAAAAGCTGGGATATTTGATGCCCCACAAATACGGACAACTCCTCCGGTGATGCTTGCCTTTGCTACAACAAGTGACTGTTGTTAGAGGCACAGAGCGCTGAATGCTTTTCATATGTAGCACAGAATTTTTTTGGGGAACAGAAGCCGAGAACCACTAACAGTGTACAGGAACTGCTAGACAGTTCTCATTCTCATGGATGTAGAATGAGTATAAAGTTTGCACTACTTACATTTCTTCACCTAAGAAAATTTCCGATAACCTAGGCGATGTTAGTGATGAGCAGGTAACGCTTCCATCAAGATCTAAGGTTCATGGAAGGACGTTACCGGGGCAAGTGGGATATCATTATGATGGCCGACTATTGTTGGAGGTTGATGGGGGATATTCCAGACGCTATGCATAGTAGATCGTCTACGAGAGAAGTTAACTACTTCGTAGGACATGTTTACATTAACTAAACCCATTTCTTCTATTACATTCATTGTTGTCCCATATTACTCTTTAATTCATAGTTGTATTATATGTTTAAGCATATATCTATCAAGACATGTATCAATATCATTGCGATTTTTCTCTTCCCTTCATACATATAAAATATATATATATATATATATATACTATATATATATTATTATATATATATATATATATTATATATAGTAATTATATATATATATATATATATATATATATTCTTACCTACCTGCACTTCTGTCAAGTTGTGATAGAGTACATTGAAAAGGTAAAAAATCATTAAATTTTACAAGATCTGTGTTACACACAATATCTCACGAATGCGATGTGATCTGCAAAAACGGCGATTACATTTTGAACTCAGCACAGTCAAGTAAGTTAATCATATTTGCGAGGATCTCTTGTTCCCAAGAAATTTCAATGTTACAAGTGTTATATTACAAATAAATAAAACAAAGAGTAATAACTATTTCTTACCTATAGCAAACGCATTCACATATTAAAAAAAAATTTAAATGGAAATTTAAAAGTTTCGTAGTTAAAGATATTAAACTAAACTTCATTGAATAAGCTCTAAGGTTATTAAAATGACAGGACATTAGCAGTTCTCCATTTTCAGGGGATAGCCTATTCCAAATAGTCTCACATATATTTCCTCCTTACTGAACATTCTTTCACTTTCGACTGTTTGACGGTGAGGCTGAAAGGTATTTTATTGCTAGTTTTTTTCAAATTCATAAAACTATTTCAGTGTTTTTTCCATCAATTGAAGGGAATATCATTGTCTTCAATGGTCAAGTAGGCAAACTTATATATTTGCTTATTTCTTGATGTAATTTCCGTATGTAGCCTTTACTTTTATGTACAATAATCACATCGTCAGAAGAATGGGACTTTCTTTTTTCACTCTCACTTTCTTTTCTGTAGGACGATTTGATGCCACATTTTCTTTAAAACAATCCATTAAAGAAGTGAAAATGGAACCTTCAAGTTTCACTTTCCACTACTGAATCTACGTCAGCAGAAAGAGTCAGGACTAAATGTTTCATGCATTTTTTCATGCCTCAACGACCATATTTTTACTGATTCATCTGAATCATGTTGAAAAATTAGCTTGAAGCAGATCTAAGAAAGTATCTACACACAAAGATTTATTCACATAGAAACTTAAAAGTCTTTTTTTCTACTGATTTCTTAAGCTCTCCGATTGTAATTATTCCACTGAAGCTTTTGCTTTTATTGCCTTTTAAAATTAGATTTATTGCTAAATTGAAGGGATCACTTGGGGACTGTTACTTCAACGTTTAATGCTTGTTTTAGTGATGTTGTCAAAATGGCTCAAGTAAATGGAATAATTTGGCCACTGAAAATCAGTCAACATTTTCTGAATGCATTCAGCAGCGTATATGGATAGGGGAATTTTTGTTCAAACAATCTTTTAAGAAGCATATCATAAGTTCTGGTCAAATGTGTATATAGGTCTTGACTTAATCAATGCTGTTTGACATTCAACTGCATCTGTAAAGTTTTAAGCTTTGCACCTGCCGTTGCTGAATGGTGAAAATGAGAGGATAATCTTCTGCCAAGTAAATAAATATCTTTACAGACTTCTGACATAATTTGAATCGTGAATGCGCATAGTTGCAACTGTGAATAAAACTTGAAATTAATAGCAAGGCCACTCTCCTTATACCAGCTACCATGTTTTTTCCATTAATTATCCCGTATCACTAATGAATTCTATTTTTTTAGAATATTGAAATATGTCAAAGGCCCTTATAGGATCCGACAAATGACAAAGATTTTCACCATATTGGGCTATATAATCTTTTTTATCTTTTAATTATTTTGGAAAAATAAGTTTCTATTATATTATTTTTCTATATTATTTGAAATTAACTTTCCCTTATGTTAACGTAATTTATTGTTTATAAAGCTCAATACTCGGCCGAATAGTTCGGCAAAAAAGCCGAATACCGGAATACTTCGGGTATTTGGCCGAATAGCCGAATACGAATAACTTACGCCGAATTATTCGGCACTCCTAATATATATATATAATATATATATATATATATATATATTATATAATATACTATAATATATATATATATATATATTATATATATATATTAATATAATTATATAACACTTGAACGTATATCTCCCATGGTCCCAGGAGTTGAGGAATGCCCATGCAGTGTGGGAGAGAGAATGCTTTAGTGATTTTTTTATCTATGGCACACATTTAGATTGCGTGAAGATTGGCAACATTTTTTATAATGTACATCTTGACCCCGTTTCTTAAGTATTTTCCCCTAGTGCTAATCTGTTTGGGCCCCACAGTCCAGGCGGAAGAGCTCGTGTTGTGTTCCTATTCAGGTGGGTGCGAATATTATCCATAGGAAGGATTTAAGGGTTCTACTTAGCTGCCGCGTCTGGTGGTCCAAACACTTTAGCGTATATCTGCTTAGGGTCCTGGATCGAATGCCCAGTCAGGGTGAAAATCTTTGGGTAATTTTATCTATGCAAATTAGATGCGGTGAAGATGGCAATTACTTTATAATGTACATCTTGACCCCCGTTTTTAAGTATTTTCACCTTGTGCGGCCCCAGGCCCGAGTGCAGGCAGGAAGAGCTCGTTGTGTTCTAGGGGGTGCGAATATTCACCATAGGAAGTATTATCGGGTTTTTCTTTAGCCTGTCTCGCTTCTGGTGGTCAACGCTTGAGCTATATCTGCTAGTCTAGGATCGAAAGAACCAGCAGGGTTGAAAAATGGCTTTTTGGGTAATATATATACTATATATATATATATATATTATATATATATATATATATATATAATATATATCTTAATATCTTAATATATATATATATATATTATATAAGGCTAATAATATAATATATATACAGAGGTGGGCACCCCAATTTAGGGTAGTCCGCTAGCGCACCTCCGCACCTCGAGAAAGCGTAGTCCGCTAGCGCTCCTCCGCACTTTTTCAGAACCATCAAAACCTCGCTATCGCACGTCTCCCGCTAATAATGTCGACTTCACAAAAGATTTTAATTTTAAATACTAAATATATTATCCTCCAAAACTTTATTATAATATTATATGAAAAATGAATGAATATTTTACAAAATCTCAAGGATTTTCTACTTCCTTCTCAATGTCCTCTTCAGGACAAGAGATCCATATAACCTTTCAAAAAGATTAGCTGCTTCAAAAATTAAAAGCAGTTAAGGCTGACCTCTTGCCCAAAATATCCAAACCAATACTAAATATTCGCTCTACCGCAGCAGAACTAGGGAGAGGTGTATTATATTTATGAACAAGTTCAACAAATTCCTCCTATGCTGGAAAGGGAAAGATGTCCTTGGTGAGAGGAGTGCTTGGTGTTAGTTCACTTCCAGCAGTCCAATGCTTATTTAAGGTCCTCACCTAAATGCATTCTGCTCCTTGAAATATTTTGCTACCCTGTCCAGCCCATAAGAAGGTCCTATTTCGTCCAAGAACTTTAAGTAGAATCCATGAAAGCCTCGACTCCTGCCAGAGTCCGATGCTAATGCTACATATCAGCTCGGTAGCTATATAAATATAATATACTATTATATATATAATATATAATATTAATTATATAATATATATAATATATATATATATATATATATATATATAGTAATATATAATATATATATATATATATATATATATATAATATATATATATATTATATATATAGTATATATATATATATATAATAATATATTATATAATATATATAATATTATATAGTATAGGATATATATATATATATATGATGAGGTTTCAAAAGAGTATGGTGATATTAATATATATTATATATATACTATATATTACGTATATATATATATATACTATATAATATATATATATTATATATATAATTAATATATATATATATATATATATATATATATATATATATATATATAATATATATATATATATATGATATATACTGATTATCTAAATCAGTTCTGTGTAAAACTCAAATATTATATATAATATTATATATATATATAATATAATATATATTATTATTTATTCTAATTATTAATAATTTTATATATATATATATAATTATATAATATATATATTTATATTATATTAATATAATATTATTATATTTATTTTTTATTATAATATATTATTATATTATTATTTTTTTTTAAAAAACACTTTAAATATATAAATGTGAAATCTTAGAAAAAATAACTAAGCGAGATATATATGTAACTTACGTTTTCCGGACTTAATATCTTGGTCCCCCTCATCAAGAACTAATAAAAGTCGAAAAATTATTACAAACAAAAAATATAAACAAACATGAAAATACAAAATACACAATGAAAATATAAATTCAAGCAAAAAAGACAGAGTGGCGTCATAATTCTTATTCCTTTTTTTATCAAGTATCCAAAAATATTAATTATTTCAAAAGTAAGTCCCTAATATGATCTGATATAAATCTTTGATTGATTGGATCAAAATTGAAAAATCCTTCTACAAAAAGTAATTTTAACATTTCAGAAGAATTTTAAAAAAATATAATAGTTAATACTTTCTTGACAACACAAGAGTATTCATAAATATAGGGGTAGGGATGGTATTGAAGTGAAAAGTTTGATTGATTTTATATTGATGAAGTGGATGACTATGTTAAATCATGGGTGTGTTAGGATTGAATCTTATTATCTGTTTATGTAAATTAAATTAAAAATGGAGAGGAAAGAAAATGAAGTTTGCTGGGGAGTCAAAGAGTGAGAAGTTAGTGAAATGTCATAAGGAAAGTTAATGTGAGAGCAAGCACTTGTAAATATAATCAGTTGATGTGGCTGATCGAAACTGAAGCAAACCTAGATGCTAAAACAGTATGTTGGGGTGCTAAAATAAATAAGTAAGAAATGTGAATAGGGTGAATAAGAACGGGGTGATGCAAGCGGTAAAATGCAAAAAAAAAAGGTCGTGTTGATACAAATAATGTAGGTTTCAATAAGAAAGGTGTTTGAAATATGATGAAAAGAAACAAGAAACTTGTACACATACGAGGAAAAGAGGTAAATGAACTGTGGAAGAAGTACGAAAGAGAGTAAAGGATCTTCACAGAATAATTAATAGGGAGTGTTACTTTCTCGACTGAGATGATGCGTGTAAGAATAGTGTGGAGAAAACAATTCAAAAATCTGCATAACACTGGAAGTAATGAAGATGTTATAATGAATGTGTGTCGGTTTGATTGTGTAGGAAGAAATCGGTATTTTGGAAATGAGGTAATTAGTATGGAAGAGGAAAACCTAGGTAGAGTGAGAAAGTTGAGGAATGGGAAATCAGCAGGTATAGATGTAATTTGTGGTGAAATGAACAAGAATGGAGGCGAGATTCTGATGGACTAAATTTGAAGCTGTGTAACAAAGCATTTGTCGAGTATAGTTCCGAAGGATTGGAGGAGAACAGTGGTAGCACATTTATGTAATGGTAAGGAAGAGAAGGGAAATTGTACAAAACCATTGGGGAATTAGTTTATTGAGTGCTGTAGGCAAGATATTTAGGTTTAGAGTCGATCGAGTGATTGAAGGACTAATTGTTGAAGAACAAGTTGCGTTTTGAAGTGGTTGAGGGTGTAGATCAAATTTTTACGCTGAATCAGATGAGTGATAAAATGAGAGAAAAAAGACTAATTGTATTTAGGTTTTATGGACTTGCAACTGCGCTAGGACTAGTTATTAGGAACAGCTCTCTGGCAGGTGTTATGTGGTACGCTTTCTCAATGGAATAAAGTGTGTATCTTTTTTCTGAAACATATGTAAGCATATAATTAATTGAAAGTAAATTGGTTTGATATTAATATCAAATACCAAATTTTTACATTGAATCAGATGTGCAAAACGCGGAGAAAAAGATATAAATTGTATTAGTTTTAACGCGACTTCAACCTGGTGTAGGACTGGAAGTAAATAGGAAAGTCTGTGGCAGGTTAGAGGTAGGCTTCTCAATTGAATCAAAGTATGTGTTTTTTTTTTTTTTTTGAAGCGTATGTAAGAATAAATGGATTGAAAGTGATGGTTTAATATAATAGTAACAGTGGAAATGAAGGGCGAGATTGCTATGTCCCATGGATTATTTAATTTGTAATATAGAACAGGTTTTTTTTTTTTTTTTTTTACAACTGTCCCCAACATCACTGGCAGAGCCATTCAAGGACAAAAACACCCTACATAACTCCAAACTACAACACAGAATGAACGCTCAATAACATCCAAATCACTAAACCTAACAAACAAATCTTCAACCACTTCCAAACCTTTCTCAACCAAGACCCACCAACGACACACGAATGATTATCAGATTGTGGAAAACAATAGTACTCTGAAAACTCACCAACCAACCATACACACATGCCACTCACGATTCAATCAAATCTCAAACACACAAATCACCCCAAATCCAACAAACAACACGCAAATTCTCGCAACTCACTTCGCAAAGCATCGTCAAAAAACCACAACACCCTCAAAACAAGAAAATCATCAAGGCCTATAAGAAAATAAAACACCACGAACCAACAAATAAATTACCACCACACTGATCTAGAAACATAACAAAGACATACAAACTAACCTGCCAACTATTTGTAGACAACATCTGAACAACCGCTTTCAAACTACCTAGGGAACACGGCCTTTCACACAATTGAGCACAAATATATATATGTAACAGGTCATTAAACTAAACTTCATTCCTCCTATTGAAAAATAATTTCATTCCCAATTAGAACCAGAAGAAAACCCATAGGACCTCATCACATGCCATCTCTCTATAATCAACACTATGCAAACTACCTTGAAAAAACATACTAACAAAATAACTTCACACATCATCAAAACACAACTTACTACAGAATGGGTAGCAAGCGACTCCATCTACAACGCACTCACAAACATTATACAACCCATAATCAACAGCCTAAACTCAAAACCAACTCATAAAACAATCATAGCAATTGACATCAACAAAGCATTCAAAACACGTACCCCAACACAACTTGATCCACCAAAATAAAATCTAACATCCACACTAAGAAATGGATTTCAACTTTCTATCAAGACGAACAGCACAAAATACAAACAAAAATATTTAATCCAGAACAAGTAAAACATCAACACGATGACCCCAAGGGCACTAATATCCTCCACACTAATTCAACCTTTTACGCCTATCTACCACAACCACAAACAGCTCACACAATCATAACAACCTACGCAGATGACATTACCATAGCCACTATACACCATAACCTAAACATGGCCACAAACCTGACACAATAATACATCAATCAACTTCAAAAATGGTTAACAGAAAACAATTCCAGTTTCACCAACAAATCTGCAAATTACTTACTATACCACCAACGTCAACTGGTGCCACATCAGCTCAATATCTTACCTAAGCCACATGCTATACCTTTTAATAATCCCAAAATCCTTGAAGTAACAGCTTGACACGCATCCCACCTGCACAAAACACAGACAACATAATTTCATCTGCAAACAAAAAAATAGAACATTAAATGTTGCCATTAAGTTTATGGATTGCCATGCTTAAGACTGATTATATTATATAATATTATAATATTTTATTATATTATTATATATATATATATTATATATTATATATATTTATATATATATATATATATATATATATACTTAATAATATTATATATATATTATATATATATATATATATATATATATTATATTAAGATTAAGACATTTCTTTCTGAAGAATATGAGCTCATTGAAACATGCTAATTTATGCTTAAAATCCTTAAATTGAAAGGAAAAGTGATCATTATTGA
>JABUQX010085323.1:0-5000 GCA_015478945.1 Trachelipus rathkii
ACGAAGAGATTGGAATATCGATCAAAGAAGAATATCAGTCATTATTAAAAAAGCTTTGAACCAAGTTTACTGCAATTTTAACAATCGTATTTAATTGCGATTAGGATTTTCCACTCTCACACCATTCAAGGTGAAAAAAAAGCAAGTTTTCAGCCTGTAACGAAGGATAGAGTGTGCTTTCAACATACGCTAAAACATTGAAAAATTCGCAAAGTCATCCGTCAGGCTGCATGTTTCCCATCAGTAGAAATTAAATGAGAATAAATGTATGTATCATTTCAGTTTTCATATTCTTGCATTTCGCATCATTTATTAGCATTTTGTGTGCGATACCCTACGAATATATGTAGGAACTTCAAATGTCTACGACTTTCAAAAGTTTATAATATTATATATATATATATATATATATATATATATATATATTGCATAGTAAGTTCTATATATATATATATATATATATATTATATATATATTTATATATATAAATATATATATCATTATTATATCAGTATATAATATATATATATATTATATATATATAAATAATAGTATATAATAGATATATATTATATATATATATATATACTAATATTATATATATTTATATATATTATTATATATATATAATATTATATTATAATATATATATATTTATTTAATAATATAAATAATATATATATATATATATATATTTAAAATTATATATATAATATATAATATAATATATGTATATATATATAATATTATATATATATATATATTGAAAACACAAATCCTTTCTAATCTTTATTAAAATAAAATTCTTGAATTGCGGAAAAACACGAATCCAATGACAATGTTAAAAAAATATATATATTTAAGGGAATATGATTAGGATATTTTCTAAACGCTCTCTGATCTTTTCCTTTCTGTGCAATTAATATATATATAATATATATATAATAATATATATATCTATATATATATTATATAATAATATAATATTATAATATATAATATAATATATCTAGAATATATATAATTATATAGATATATAATATATACTATATATATATTATATATACTATATATATATATATATATAATATATATAATAATATATTATAAGTATATACATATATATAGTATAATATTATATATATATATATATATATATATATATTATCTAAATATATATATAGTATATATATATAATATATATATATATAATATATATATATTATTATATAATTAATATTATAATATATTATAATTATTATATAATTATAATAATATATACACTTATAGTATATATATATATTACTATTAATATAATATATATATATATATATATTTAAATATATATATATATATATATATATATAATAATATATATATTATAGTATATATATATATATATATATATATTATATATATATATATATATATGCCCGTAAGGCATCCTCACTCGCCATGTCTTGTGCCCTTACTAATTACTATAGATTCAAATAATTCAGCGTCTACGGCGATGATGCCACTATTTAACCATAGAATTCTTCTTTCAGAGGGAAATACTAATTGGCCTTTTATTCATTTTAATCTAATTAATTCTTATTATTACCTTAAAATGTACGCAAATTAAGATAAGTATAAATATCGTGCGACGAGCATATTATATATATATATATATATATTATATATATATATATAATATATAATATATATATATATAAGTATATTATATATATATATATATATATAATATATATATATATATATATATA
This sequence comes from Trachelipus rathkii, assembly GCA_015478945.1. Taxonomy (NCBI): domain Eukaryota; kingdom Metazoa; phylum Arthropoda; class Malacostraca; order Isopoda; family Trachelipodidae; genus Trachelipus; species Trachelipus rathkii. The sequence goes on from JABUQX010085323.1 coordinate 1,767, forward strand.
ATATAAATATATATTCTGTATCATGCACTTTAACTTTGAAGTAGAGGATATGTGATGGCTAGTAAAATAAGAATGTTATCAGTGAGTGGTGGAATGCAAGTGGTTAAAAGTAAAAAAGAAGCGTGTTGAATGTACTAAAAGCCAATTATGAATTTTCGAAAGAAAGATGTTTGGAATTATATGTGGACGAAAAAACGAATACTGAAAGATGCATACGTAAGAGAAAAAGAAGAGGTAAATGAACAGTTTGGTAAGGAGGAGAATGAAGATTGTAAGTGAATAGGAAGCTCTTTATGGATAAAGCGCGAAGTTAAAATGAGAATAAGGGGAATCTGCTTAGAATAAGGATGGTGGTTTGCGTAGCTGTGAAATGGATGTGAGAGAGTGTGGTGGAAACTTCGAAAATCTTCATAACATTGGCAATAATGAAGAGGCGAGTGAATGTGTGTGTGGATTTGATGGTGCAAGAAGAAATAAGTATTTTGGGGATGAGGTCATTAGTAAAGAGGAGGTAATGGGTAGAGTGAGAAAGTTGAAGAATGGTAAATCCGCAGTTGTACGATGAATTACTGGTGATAATGATGCGAGAACGGAGGCCGAGATGGGGATTGAGTGATTGGAAGTTGTGTAACAAGCGTTTATATGGAGGTTATAGTTCCGAGAGATTGGAGGAGAGCAGAATCTGTACCCGTATATTACGGTAATGGGAATAAAGGTTATGTAGAATATAGAGGAATTAGTTTAATTGAGTGTGTAGGGAAGATATATGCTTGAAATTTTGGTCGAGAAGAGTGTGTGTCGATTGACTGAGGGACTGATTGGTGAAGAACAAGCGCTTAAAAGTTTAGAGGATTTGTGATCAATTAACATGAAAACATGATTTGAGAAACGAGAGAGACAAAAGAATATATTTGTAGTTTAGGTTTTTATGGATTGCATACAGGGGCATGAAATAAGATTGATAGGGAAGCTCTATGACAGGTGATAGTGAAATATGGTGTTGGTGGTAGGCTTCAGTGAATGGAATTAAAAATATGTATGCATAGTAAAGCGTGTGTAAGAATAAATGGGGGTTGAAAGTGATTAGTTTAATTTTATAACGGAGTGAGGCAGGGATGTGTTATGTTCCTTTTTTGTTCAATTTTGTGTATGGATGGGGTTTATAAAAAATTAGAGGGAGGAGGGGCAGGGAAGGTTTTAGAAGATGGAAAATGGAAAAGAGTGGAAGGTGCCCTGCCTATTATGATTAGGTTTGTGTGACAATCTTGAAGAGAGTTGAGAGGATTGGTAGAGAGATTTGGCAATGTATGTAAAAGGAGGGGTTTGAGAGTAAATGTAGATAAAAGTAAGGTTATGGTTGTGAGTGAAGACAGTCCTCGGTGTGAAGTTTCGTTAGTAAACAGCTGTAACAAGTGTCTGAGTTTAACATTATTTAGTATATATGTTGGATTGAAAAAGGAAAAGATGATGCAGAGTGTAGTATTAAAGTTGTGAATAGTAAGAAGGTGGCTGGTGCAATTAAATATTTTGTAGATGTAAAAGGACTACGTCTTGAGTGCGCTGGGCCTTACAGGAGGGTATATTGTTACCTGTGTTAATGTTACTAGTGAGACTATGGTGCCTGTAATAAGAGGTATAATCTAAAGTTCATGTGTTCAGATTGACAATCTTTGGGGCAGTGTTAGGTGTGAGAAGAAATTGATAAAAAAAGTAGAATGAACGTCATTAGGGAGTTGGTGGTGTGAAAGAAAAAAGTAAAATGAGAGAATAGAAAAGAAGTAAATAGAGAATAAATGAAAGTACATTTGAATGGTTGTTAATGTGGGAAAGGAATGATGATTACCGTTGTTGAAATGGAATATATGAGTGGTGTGCTGGGCATCGACGGCTGGGAGAGAAGGAAAAGTGGATAAGTCTTAGTAAGGAATACCTGGTAGGAGCGAATGGACGTTTGGCCTAGAGGCGAGAAGAAAGGTGCGAATAAGGAGTGAATGGCGGGGTTTGTGAGGGTGGTTGTGGTTTGGCAAGCTGGGCAAAAGGGATGAACCCTAGATTGAACGAGGTGCCATAATGTGAGGGACCGTCGCAGCCGTGAAGCCCTGGGGGATTTTTCTATCTGCAACGAGTTTCTGATTAAGGGTATAAGGTGAGGTAAGGCTGGGGCTTTCTTTTCGACTGCGTCCATATTTTTTACTACTTCTTTTCCAGTGATATGACGCACCTTCCGTGCAGCTTGGGGAAGAGAAGTGGTGATGACATATATATAATATAGTATATAGTATATATATATATATAATTATAATATATATAATATAGTATATAATATATATATATATATTAATAATATTATATTATATATATATTAATGTATATATTAATATATATATATAATATATATAATAATATATATATTTTTAATAAATAAAAATAAGAATAAGTTATTAAAAAATATATATATAGTATATATATAATATAATATAGTATTATGATATAATATTATATATTTATATATATAAATATAATATATATATATATTATATATATAATATATAAAATTAAATATATATATATATATAATATGTATATAGTAATATATAATATATATATAATATATATATATATATATATATAACTATAGAAATATATATAATATATATATATATATATAATACTATAATATATATATATAATATAATAATATAATATACTATATACTATAATAGATTATAATATATTAATATATTATATTTTATATATATATTTATATATATATTTAAATATAATATATATATATAATAATATATATATATAATATATTATATATATATATATATAATATATAAATATAAAATATATATATATATATATATATATATAATATAATTATATAATATATATATATATATTTATATATAAATAATATAATATAATATATATATATATATATATGTTTATATATATATATATATATATATATATATTAATATATATATTATTATATATTAAATAAATTATATATATATATATAATATATTATAGGCCTATAGATATATATATATATATATTATATTATATATATATATATTATATATATATATATATATGGCCTATAATATATATAGTATATATATAATTATATATATATAATATTATATATATATATATATATATATATATAATATAAATTATATTCTATATATATATATTATATATAAACTAGAATAGGAAAGAATT
>JABUQX010085323.1:12500-15000 GCA_015478945.1 Trachelipus rathkii
TAAGTTTACATATATGATATATATATATATATAATAAGTATATATACTATATATAAATCTTTGGAATGTGTTCTTTGCCCGTCAGCGATTTTATAAATATTTAAATAATACTGACATAAGTAATGTCAAATGCCATAAATATATATATAGTATATTATATATATATATCTATATATATATATATATATACATATATTATATATATAATTATATATATATATATATATATATATATATATATATATATATATACTATATATGATATTATACCGGTATATATATATATATATATAATTATAATATATATAATGATATATATATACTTATATATATTAAATAATAGTATATATATATATATATATATATATATATTATATTAAGTATATGTATATATATATATATATTAATTAAAGTATATATATTATATATACTATTTTATTAAAAATTTATATATATTAAATATTAAAAAATATATATATTAGTATAATATATATCATTGTCTCATCACATAACCCGTCAATCCCGTGATCGGAAATTGGTCAGGGAAAGTATTTGTATGGTTTCTGACCAGGTGGTAAAATAATAATGTTTTTAAAAACTTACCTTGAGGCCCGATAGCAAACCCTGCTTCAGCGCAACGCAGTCGGACTGCCTGCCCACCGCAGCCGTGGGTTCGCATCCAATCACGTGCGCTTCGCAATGCGAGAAGCAATGAGAAGAGTTGATCTTTATATGTGAATGATTGTTCTTTTGTTGTGTTTGCTATTTTTTTTAGTGATGTGCATTTCTTTAAGGTTAGGTGTAATACACTATGCCTTAAACTGCAATACGTAAATATTACAGAAAATTTTCATATAAACGAAAATTTTTTGTGTCCGTTCACGTTGCCGAACGAGGATCCGAACCCATAACTGAGAGAGGGAATCCGCGTTCTGAAGGTGAGCCAAAAAAGCTCGCCTTAAATCTCTGAGCCAAACGTGGATCTCATATATATATATATATTATATATATATATATATATATTAGTATATATAATATAATATATATATATATATATAGTATATATATAATATATAATATATATATATATATATAATATATATAATAGTATATATAATATATATATAATATATATAGTATATATATATAAATATATTATATATATAAACTATATATATATAATTAATATATATATTACTCCTTAAAGTGCTTAATCCCCTTCTCAGAGAGTAACACGGGGAATACAGGAAATCGAACTTTAAGGGCCGGCTATTCCAAGCCTGTCGCCACCAAGTGCTCGCAGACGTTTTAATTCTTGCCCCTAGGAAGATATAAAACTCAGATTGATACACGGAGGATTGAATAGCGTCCTCTCCTTGCACGATGAGTCGGCGAGCCAACCACTATCGCACGAAGGCGTTCTTATAGTTATATAGTAACATATATTATATATATAGAATAATTAATATTATTATATATATATGATATAATATATATGTATATATATAGTATATATATATATATATAATATATTATATTAAGTTATATATATATAATATTATATATATTAATAATATAAATATATATATATATAGTATATATATTATAGATAACTATATATATGATACATATATTATAATATAATATATAAAATATATTATTGATATATATATAATATAAATATATAATAATATATATATTATATATTATAATATAAAATAAAGCACTAACATAATCAAGTTTTAATTAATTCACATAAATTTTCCCATTACTTATCTAACCATTCGAGAGAAATCGTGAATGGTGCACCATTTTAAATTAGAACGCAACAACCATTTTATCAAAGTTTTTATTTGTCCTTAAATCTCTTTACATTAGCTACATATATAGTATATATATATATATATAATATATATATATAGTATATATAGTATAAGTATATATATATATTATATATATATTATATATTATATATATATACTCATATATATATGCAGGTATATATATAGTATATATATTATATATAATATATATTATATTATATAGAATATATATAAATATATATATATATATATATATATTATATATATATATATATAATATATATATATTTTATATAATATATATATATATATATAATTATACATATATATATTATTATATACATATAGATATATATATAATAAAATATATATTATATTAATATATATTATTATATATATATATATTATATTGTATAAAAGTTATCGTATATATATATATATAGTAATTATTATATATGTATTTATATATATATATATATATATATATATATATATATATAATATATATTAAATAGTGTATATATATATATATATATATATATCTAATTTATATAATATATATTATATAATATATATATATATATAATCATACTATAATCTATAATATAGTATAATATATAATATAATTATATTATATATATTAGTATAAATAATATATATATATACATATTATATAA
>JABUQX010085323.1:17500-22500 GCA_015478945.1 Trachelipus rathkii
TTATATTTACTTATTTAATTTTTATGAAACTAGCTCTTCGAAAAAAAACGCTATTAGCAAAGGAGTGCATTATTACCATCTGTCGGGTTCTTAGTCTGACCCCACCTCGGTCCCTCCTACTCCTAGACCAGGTGTTTTCTCTTTAATTCCTTCTACTACACCTGAAAGTCCTCTGCCAACCTCAACCTCAGAGATTCGTCCGATGGTATGCCCTTGACGCCACAGGTGCCCAAGGAGTTGATGAAATCCCGAAAAACGCCACGCCGTCGTAGTCGCTCTCATTTGTTTACTCCATATGCTGCTTCCCTTCCGGGAATGCCAGCTGACGCATCATTTTTGATATATTACTTAATGTGATCCATTACCCCTAAAGTTCTTACTGAGCAATGAACCATTATTTTTAGCGATGCACTTAAAAAGGCTTTAGGAGTTGAAGATCCCCCAGTTACATTAATTAGAAATGGGTCCCTTCTCGTTCAAGCTACTACCTGGAATCAAAATTCCATCTTTTCATCCTTAACGTCTCTCGGAAGCATACCTCTTATTTTCGCTCCTGATGAAATAAGAAACACATCCAATGGCACTATTTATTCTTAAGAACAGATAAACGAAAATATTACAATAATTTTATGAAATCTCCAAGCAGAAAAGATTTCCCGTTACAATCGTTTATAGATTTCCTTCTCGCCTGGACTCGCCTGGACTCGCCTGGACTCGCCTGATTTCCCAAATCCTCGTTAACTTCTGACCTTTAGTACTCCATTTCCATCTTCAAGGGTGAAAATAGATTTTACAATCTACAGTGTTTGTACGTTTATTCCCCAACCCAGATGTTGCTTAAAATGTCAGCAGTTTGGTCATCCCCAAAAATAGTGTAAGGGACCACATGACATATTCCTGGTCCCCGGAGAAGAATTTCACATTCCCTGTGAAAACACATCACGCTGCAAAAACTGTGGAGGACCCCACAGTACGTCTTTCTTAAAAGGCAAGTCTTATCTATTTGAATAGGAGGTTTTGGAGTCATGCACCATGCAAAAATTGAGCAGGAAAGATGCCATACGTCAGTTCAAAGACAAATATTCCACAAGACAAGGGCAATCTTATGCTACAATTGCAGCAGCCCCCTACCTCCGTGTTAATCCACCGATATAACTTCATTCCAGTAGAACTATTCCCCCAAATTCTAGCGAAACTCAAGTAGTTACTGCAAAAATCCCACCTGCATTGCCTCTACTACCCACTTCTCAAATAGTTCAAAAGCAGACCTTGATCCACTCTTCGCTTCAAAATGTCATAAACAACTCTACTCCGAGTACTAGTTTTCAACCAAGTAACAATGAAACTAAGCTGGTTCATCCACCACAAAGTTTGGAGAGCATTCCCTGCTAAGATACTCTGTCCCACACCCTCATGATGAGTTCACCAAACTCACGTAAAAGGCGTACGTCTATATCCCTTAATCTGTCTCTCACCAATACTCAAATTCCTGAAGAAGACGTTCCTAAACAGAAACAAAAGATTAAGCATAAAGCTAAAGATTATTCGGTAGAATACAAAACATCCGAATTTCTAAAGCAGGATACACCTATCCCAGATGTAAAAAATCCAACTCAGAAGAGATCTCAACATGTCTGTTCCTGAGATAAAAGCATTGACATTAATCGATTGTATCCAAGCAACCACAGCTGTAGAACAACCCACCGCCAAACCCTTTGATAGTATACAAGATTATTCCAGCTCTTCTGAATCTTCCTATAACTCTTTTCCGAATTTCCTATCTCAGCATTTCCTAAAGGATTTTATGACTTAGCGAATGATATTGATTATAGTTCCCAAAACAGCTTGAATGGCGACTCACTCTCTTTCTAATGCTATCCTGCGCTTCCGAGAGAAGGTGATGGAGAACTGTTTCAATACGCAAAACACCTTCAGACACTCCAAGCTTTCTAGATCTTTTGGCGACATGAAAGGGGACCCAGAGATCTCCTAACTTAACCTAAATTGTCCAGTCTCTCAAAATCATTCACCTGATGACTCACTGACAAAGTCTCCAGTATTAGACTGTCAACCCAACAGATCCTATATCGGATCCCAATATACGCAATTCTACACTCTCTTAAAAGATGACATTTTTCTGGTGAACAAGTTTCGTCCCTCATTTACTTGGTAACAGTCCTCATATTTCTAACACCATTTCTGAATCTGCTTCCTTGGCAGATTCTGATATCGCTCCCATTCCTTAAAATGAGTACTCTAATTGCTCTTCCAACGACCAACCAACTTAACGTAATAACATGGACTTGTTTGAACTCAACTCACTTAGCATTCAGGGCGAAGTCCCTCCACCATATACCACAGAAAACCCCTCAAAACAGGCCTTACAACCCAAATCTTTGCTGTGTGACTATTCCTTACCACCAAGAATTATTTCTTCTCCTCTTCTCCCCATCTGTATTCATCTCCAACATTACCCCTAGCCACATAGAGAAAATTTTCTCAAAAAAGACCATCCTCATAATATTCATAACAACATGGAATGACCACATTCCTTCAATGGAATTGTCTTGGCTACTACCCTAATTTTGTTCAACCAATAAACGTATGTACAAAAAAGTGCATATGCTTGCAGAAACTTAAACTATGTTATCGCGACCTCTTCCAACCGTCGGAATATAAATCACAGCTAACCTCTATAGAAGAGTTGACAATGATAAGGGAGGTACAGAAATGCTCATTCATAAATCTGTCCCCTATTCTCCAGTCCCTCTTCAAACTAGATTTCATGCAGTGGCAGTATGAATTTTTCTGTCCACCGACCTCACTGTCTGCTCGATCTACTTGGCTCTGAGTAGTGAGTTTACTAAGGCCGACTTAGCTGATCTCTTTAAGCAGCTCCCCACTTCGGTTGTTATACTGGGAGACTTCAAACTTCGCCACCTTTTATTGGGCGACTCTGTCACCTCGTCTATGTCTAAGATCTTTGTTGATCTCCTAACACCCTTTTCCCTGGGATGCCTTAACACAGGACTCTCTACATATGAACCTTTAGGTACACACTCTTCCTTCAGCATAAATATTTCTTTTTGTTCCAATTCTCTTATGGATTGCTTTACTTGGTCCCGCTTAGATTGTTTGTACGGCAGGGACCATTACCCAATAGGCTCAAATGAACTTCACCGAGGCCAATGTTAAAACCCAATTCCAGCTGGCGTTATGACCAAGCGGAGTAGGTTCATTTTCATCAGGCCACAGCTATTCCACTTTCTCCCTTTAACAAGCGGTTTCTAACCATTGATGATGCCTTTAACTTCTTCCAACAAGTTATCATTACAGCAGCAAAAGCTTGAATCCCGTAATCTTCCGCAGGTAGGCCTTCGGCAGATCCTTCGTGTTCCCAAGAGTGAGCATAAGCAAACAGGGAGAAGAAAAACTTTACAGGAAATATGAATTCCGTCATTGAGGATACAGATCCTTCGTGTTCCCACGAGTGTGAGTAAGCAAACAGGGAGAAGAAAAACTTTACAGGAAATACAGAAAGACCCGCACCATCGCAAACATGATTATTTTAAAAGCAGCTGCGGCAAGATCTCGTCGAATTGATCATAAAACAGGTAAACAATACTTTCGAACTTATACTTAGAGTGTCAACTCCATAACTATCATTTCTTCAGTGTGGAAAGTTGCACAGAAAATATCTCTCAGCTCCAATAACTCTTCACCACAGTTCTGCGTTATGGGCCTGATGTAGCCGATATGATTTTTGCTCCGGCAGCTGTTGCAGATGCATTAGGTTATAGTTTTGCCACTCACTTGAGCTCTTCCCGCTATCCTGAAGTCTTTCAAAAACTGAAAATTAATACTGCACCACCAGTCATTGTAACAGTGAAAGGGGAATATCATACTTATAACCGTCTTTTTACAATTGTAGAGTATCAAACTGTACTAGCGAATAGCCCAGACATGATTTCGCGCATTATGCTCCGTCATATTCACCCTTTGCATCAGTTTTTGCTGGGTCTTTATAACAGAACCTGGATTGAATCCTCTTTTCCAGAGGACTACAGCTTTGGACTACAGCTTTTGTATTCCCTATTCCCAAATCTGGAAGGATCAACCAAACACCACTTTTGCTGACCTGTCATACTTGAAAATTAATGGAAAAAATGGTTTCAAGCCGCCTTCTTCATGTTCTGGAGAGTCGTTAGGCTTTTTCAAACTTCCAGTTTGGTTTCCGCCAAAATCATTCGACCACGGATCCCTTGTTAAAACTAGACCATGATATCCGGGATGCCTGCTCGACTGGTGGGATGGTTCTCCGCAGGGCTGGGGAGCCGGAGCCGGAGCCGGGAGCCGGAGCCGCGGAGCCGCAAGGTTTTTGGTGGAGCCGGAGCCGGAGCCGGAGGCGAAATTTTTTGAGGGACTGGAGCCGGAGGAGCCGGAGGCGGAGGCGAAATTTTAGGGGATCTGGAGCCGAGCTCGGAGTCGGACGGCGAAATTTAGGGGACTGGAGCGGGCCGAGTCTGGAGCCCGCAGAAAAAAGAGGCTTGCTCCGGCTCCGGCAAATACAAAATTAAGTAATTATTTAATTTTATACTAAGAGTGTTATATATAATATATATATATATATTATATATATATATATATATATATATATATTATATATATATATATATATATATATATATAATATATAATATATATATATATTATATTATTCTCTTTTTACAGAAATTGATTATGTATATTTATTATTCAATAATAAAAAAGGTTCGGTACTTCTATAGATAACTTTAATTAATTAAGTTTAATATCTTTAGAAAAATCATGTCAACTAAACCAAAATCGAAAAACACCTCATGTATTTGAATATATTACTCACTCTGATGATAAAAATACTTTCATTTGTCAATATGAAATAGTTAACACAGTTGATGGGAAACAGTTAGTTCTATCATGTACAAGAGAGTCTACCAGTTACTCATGGGGTCACAATACAT
>JABUQX010085324.1:0-18067 GCA_015478945.1 Trachelipus rathkii
ATCGTGTACTACAAATTTCAAAAATAAAGTTAAAATAAAATGTGTAGAGTTCATAAATTTAAACTAAGGTAAATGCAATTTTATCTTAAAACGCTTAAAATATTATAAAAAAAATAAGTTTAAATCTCTGTAAAAATGTAAAAACTATTAGACGGGTCTTATATATAAGTTTTTTAACTAGAATTTATTTTTTAATAATTATAATTTAATTTTCCTATAAAAATCGTTTGCATTCTTCAAAAAAAAAACTATTCGCATCCTTCTCTTTGCCGCCACCCTATGTACCCCGTTTTAGATTAGCTTTTACTCGCATTACACATTAGGTTTATTCAACTAAAAATTGACTGTAAGCTTGACTGGCACCATTAGGTTCCTACGCTACCGACAATCCGCCCAATCCCTCATTCTCACACACTTATATACCACCTATCACTTTCACTTTATCACATTCGTTCATATACACATACACCGAGATTTAATTATATGCATCTTTTCCTAAATACAAATTATTAAAAAACATCGTAGACCCTCCTTTCTGACACACACGAGGATCTCCCACGAAACATTTTCTTTCACGTATTAATTCTTTCAACCACCTACACTTTTTCTTGTTGCTATATTCCTCACAGTCCATACTCCCGCAATCCTCTCATTCTATATCGCGCTTTAAGCCTAATTACCCTGCGGCCCACTTTACCCTCAACTGATGTATTTTGTAAGAACAGAGTTATTTTTCCCCTCTGCCAACCGTCTGAATTCTATTACCTAAGCACAATAAGCACACACAACACAACAACCACACACACAACACACAAACACACCACACACACAAACAAGCCAGACACACACACACACGATCACACACTATCACACACAACACACACACACACAATCACACACACACACACACACACACACATCACACTACACACTATCACCACACAACACATTAGATTATATATTGTTATATGATAGATAATAGTATATATATATTATATATTTATTATATAATATATATATATATATATATTATATATATATAATAAGTATATATATATATATACGCTTAGGGTCAGTTTTTGGTAGTGATAAACTTATTATAGCTTTAGGCAATTCTTTTCTGGTTAGTGTACCATGCTCGGTTCAAGGTTATGATTTTAAGTTTTGAGAAAAAAGTAAAATATTCTGCTTCATGAAATGTGTATAGAACTAAACCAAAATGCCAATTGGAAATCAATATCAGTTTCTCTGACCTATATATATATATATATAAATATATAATAAATCACGACAATCGACTATATACTATCTATCATATATATATAATATATTAAATATTATATTATAATAATGATATTATTCCAAATATATAAATATATATCACCTATAATTATAATTACATATATATATATATTTATATAAATATATATATGTCCCTCTAGGTCTTATGCTGTTTTTCGATTCTACTTACAAAGCTCACGGATCTATATATGATTTTTTTCTTCATTTAATCAATGAAACCAAATTCTACCCATATTCATCTTCGGTGGTAACGGACATGGTAAATACAAAAGTTCGAAATATTTTTAAAATATCATTTTTTTAAGTAAATAAAACATTTATGTAAAATATTTCAGGTTTCAAAAATGAATATATCGACAAGTACGAAAACACAATACAAAGAAAAATCAATTACATTATTTGGAATCAGCGTATAGAGCTAACTTACTACAAAAATGTAAAAAATAAAAAAAAAAATTAGGGGGCTCAAGCCGAGCGGGGGACATGAGGGGGACGTTTTCCATACACTGACCCGTAAGGGGAGGGGCGGAGGAACTCCACCAGCGACACCCAAATACCAAAGAGCGGGGGTACTGGAGACCCTACCCCCGGAAGGGGGGAAAAAATAGTTCTACACCCTGTAGTCCCCGGGAAGGCACGAGAGACCCCGACTCTCGAGCTATTTTGCGGTTTTAAATCACCCTTGGGTATTCCTTTAAGTTAAAAAAAAAAAAAAATAAAACTGAGACGGAGTAGTCGTAAAACGTAAAAAGGTCCTATAGTATTTTTGAATCATGTCCGTTACCACTTAAATTGATTGTTAGGATCCATATAATAGAAATATTATTTAAAAAAAAAAACAAAAAAAATGCAAAAAACCTGACGGAGTCGTAAAACAGAAGAAGTCCTATATATACTCAATTAGTATATAATAATAAATTAGTTATACTTTAATATTAATACTATTATATATATATTTTTTTATTTATCATCAATATAATATATATAATATATAATATATATAATAATATATATATATATATATAAGGTCTATTTTACTTATAGCTCAGTATAGTACTTATAAACATATATTTTTATACTAATATATACTATAGGTTTATAGTAATTTGAATCAGTTCATATTTCCTGAAAAATTTTCTAAGTTCAAAAAAAATTTGACCTGAGTTCAGAAAACTTAAGTTACGTTTTTTAAGGAAATTCTATTGAGGGCCATCATCTGGCATAAGTTTTCAGAAGCTTGTGACTTATGAACACATTTTCTTAAAAAAACTCTAACTTAAACTCTCTCCTCTGAGAGAAGCTGTAGAAATTTCTTTTTGAGACAGAAAATTTTTTATTCCAGAAAATCATTTAAAAGTTCTGTCTTCTGGATGTTATTACCATAACATAATAAAAGATTATAAGTTTAATAAGTATTAACTTGTAGTAATGATATTAACATTTATATATTATATATTTTATTAATATAACTAACTATTCCATAAAGAATGTAAATACTAGTTTATGTATATATATTATTATAATTATTTTATAAAATAAAAATTATTTATAATAATGTTTTTCTAAATTTTGTGATTTTTTATTTTTTTTTATTTTTTATTTCTGATATATTTATTTTTATGTTTTTTTTCTTTTTATTTTTATTTATTTTTTTACTTATTTTTTTAATTTTTGAAGCTTCAGTTTAAGTGTTTGGCATAACAGTTTTTTTTTTGTTCTTATTGTTTTTTCTGGCTACTATTTTTTAGTATATAAATATTTTTGTAATAGAATTTAATCTGATATTGTGAATATACTGATTTTCTCTCCATTTTTTTACGTGTTTATTTTTATTTCTTATTTATTTATTTTCTCATTATTTTTCTTATTTCATCCTTGTTAATATTATTACACGGTACCTTTTTTTTTTTTTTTTTTTTTTTTTCATTATTTTTTTTTTATTCTATCTCTATTACATATGTTGGCTATTATATATTTTAATCTTTTTTGATATTTAAGTGAATTTTCTCTTTAGTGTGTTCATTTATATTTTGAATTTGTTTCTGTATGTCTGTTTTTCCTTTTAAAATTTCCTTTAAAAATATTGTCACTCTACTCATTCTCACTTTATTTCTGTCTATATGACCTAGCGTAGATTAAAATTATTGTAGTTTAGATAGGAGTGTTCATTTATCTTTTTTTTTTTTTTTTCTATTATTTTTAAAATACCAAATTTTATTCATATATTATTTATCACCGTCATCATATAATTTTTTATACATTTTATTTTTTATATTTTTTTTTTTAATTTTTTTTCTTCTCTAACATATATATATATAAGTAATATTTATTTTTTTTTTTTTTTTTCATTTTGAGTAAGTATTTTTTTTTAAAATATTGTTGTATTTTATTAAAATATTATTTATTGTTTTATGTCTGGTATCCAATTATAGAAAAAATACTATTCATCATTAAATAAAAACTAGTTTCGCCTTTTTCTAAAGGTATATATTTTCTTTCTTTTCATATTGACATGCCGGTCTTTGATTTGATTCTATTTGGATTTTCTGTCTGTCATTTTTCCGTCGCTTTTGTGCGTTGCCCAGTTGGTCCCATTTTATCCCTTTTTTTTAGAATTCTATGCAGTTTTTTTTTTTTATATTTTTCTCTGGTTTGAGTTTCCTTAGGAGCAATGAATCTTCCTCCTGATAGCGTCTATTACAGGTTACAAACCTTTAAACTTAGGTGAAAATCGTTTCCACTAAGCCGTTCTTATTCACTCACAGCTCTCTAGATTGTCTGGGTAATAATCCCGAAAATGTGAGTGTAAAAAAATATGAACTTTAATAGCAAAAGGTGTTTTTCTACTTGTGCAACCAAGACTTTGTCACATGTATTCATCCTTATTTTCAGCAATCATATTGCAAAATATACCCGCTCCATCATTCGGACGTTCGACACACGGTGTTTTTTGAATTGCTCTCTCACATCCCAAGCTTCATTTTTCTGTTGTCTCCCCATCTTTCGATGTTTCAAATACGTCTCTTTCAGAAAGAGTTTTTCCTAATGTTTTTGGACATACCTGGCCAGACAAAAACCCATTTCTTTAGAGCGTTGCCTTTCTTTCTATGATAATAAGGGAAACTTGGCTGTAAAGTACTATTTAAAACACGGTCCATTCCTTCATATGAACAGATAGTCGTCTTTACATAAGACGTTTGTCATTAAATCCTGCGTAAATTTTATGTGAAGTGGGGTAAGGAAACCGTTTTTTGAATCGCGTTCAAGAGTTTTCTTTGTTACATTTTTAATCAAAAAGGCTATAGAGAATATTTCTGAGTGGCCATTCTTCTTTTAATTGTGGCTGATTCCAAACACTGACGCTTCCCATATATTCACCAAAAGAAAACCCGCCAAGTAATTAAGGTCAGGATAGGAAACCGGAACCATATTATAATAAGAGGTACTATACTGATCTCTCTCAAATTTCCTCTTTTATAGCCTCTAACGATTTTAGTTATACAAACTCCCTTCCAAATACAAATCAAATCATCATTTCGCCTTCGTTCTTGGATCATTTCACACCCGTAACAGTAAATTTCATCTAATATCTGCCACGATTTACCATTCTTTCAATTTCTCACGTCCTACCCATATACCAAACCCAAGTCCGTCCTTCTAAATAGTCGAGCATCAAGCCCCAAAATACCTCATTCTTCTTGCAACCATCAAACCCACTCCACACTCCCCTATCACCTTCATTCATTACTAATGATGTTAGACACAGTTTTTCGAAGTATTCCCTCCACACTCTCACTCGCACAGCTCGACCATCGGTTCATTAGGTTACGAAATCACACAATCCCTATTCGTGATTTCTATCTATCTCTCACGGGGATTCCGCCATAGGGCGAGTGCTTTAGCCTTCTCGCGCCTTTCTTTTCTTCCAGAAGAGGCTTCCTATTGCTTGTAAGTTCCCATTCATCGCCTCCTTCTTCCTACCAAACTGTTCCATTTTTACCCCTCTTTTTTCCTTCCTTGATATAACTCCAACAAACATCCGCTTCATCTCATATATATTTATATCATATGGTATATATAATATATATATATATATATAATATATATATATTTATATATATTATATCATATATATATTTATATATAATATAATAATATATATTATATATATATATAATATTACAAAAAAACTGTACGTGAAAGGATTTAAAAGCACAATGACAGTTATTTTGAAATCACTTGTAATAAATATACAATCTATAATAATAATCTACAATACTAATAATATATCATCGCACAAGCGCCTGTGTTATCTATTAAATTTTGATATATATATATATATATATTATATAGTATATTATATATATAATATATATATATTATATATATATATATAAATAATATAATATCATATATTTATTATATATAATACTTATGAAATAATACTATATATATATATTTAAATTTCCAATGAAATCCGATTATATATTAATCAAGTATCACTTATCTTGGTTTTTAATGTTTATCAATGAATTTATATTTATATATATTAAAGTTATCTAATCCCTATACTTCTGGTTTGACCTTTTTCTTGTAACCGGATAGTGGACTCGAGGGGGAATATAATATACTTATATTATTATATATATTATTATATATATATATATATTATATATTATATATAATATATAATATTATATATATATTATATATATATATATATATATATATATATATATATTTGTTCTGTTTTTTTAATTCAATCTTAATCTTTTTGATTATTTGGGTGCTAGTTTTTCCGTTCGTTAATGTTTAATTTGTTTGTTGTAATTTCTAAAATACACATTATGCATAACATATATATTCACAATTTGTATTATGTATATTTTAATGTACATTTGTTTGATTAGTGAAAGATAGCTTGTTTTAAAATTAGGGCATAATAACTTTAATCTCGTTTTATATAGGTTTTGGGGGAATTATGTATATATAATATATAATATATATATAATAGTATATATATATATATATTATATATATATATATATATATATATATATATATATAATATATATCACATATATAGTATATTATATAATATAATAATATATATAGTATATATATACTATATATAATAAATACTAACGAGGGATTAATGTCTTTTAAATTATTAGCAGATAAATCAAATTAATCACCTCAGGTACAACTATTAATAAGAAGGTATATAAAAGGAGTTGTCTTTTCATTTCTTTATTTATCCATTTCCATTCTTTGTTTTGAATCACAGATATAACTATAAATTTTTACATGCAACGTCATGTTAATCGAAACAATGCTCAATAATAATTCCTTTTTATTTATTTGAAATTCGTAGATTTTGCAAATATAATTTGGTTGGAACAGTTTGCAGAGCGGGGAACGTATTAGCTCCATGATCTATCTCTTTTTCAATGGTGTTTACCGCATCCGTCTTTTGTAAGATCTTAATCACCATTCATTATATTTATATATTATTATATCAAATTAGGATCAATTTTCATTTTTTCAATAAGAGTTTATTACAAGATATCACTTTTACGGAGATATTAATACTGAACCTTTCACTTTAATTTAATTATTTTAATATAAAATGAAGAAAGCATAATGGCGAGGCCCTTTAACACGCCTTCTCAGCTCTGATGCAGTTGGTTGAACTCCCGACATATTCGGCTTGCATTTAGGAAAATGCCAACCGGTAGAAAAGCCAGGCTATTTTATTGGTCAGTTTGATTTTAAAGAAAAAAAAATAAAAGCAGCTATGTGTGATCTTACAACATTTAGGCAACTTTACCTTACATAAAAACACATAACATTCTTAGAGGCATTCTTTACAAGCTCTTAACAGATGTGTACCAGAAATACGCTCATAAGAAAACTTTTGGTTACACTTACAAACATACTTCATAATTTTATATAGTCCTAAGCTCAAGGTTGAGCGCATGGTACATAAGTGGTGGCCCTACAAGTCCCTGTAACCAGCCTTACTTATATTAATTAGATTATTTATTTTGGCGGAAGATAAACAGAATATTTACTTTTTCTTTCTCTTTAAAAATTTGTTTCCACAAAATTTAAAAAAATTTTTTAAAGTTGGTCAGAATGCTCCGTAGAATTTATCCTACATTACGAACACACTGTCGTCAACCATCGTGTGTTGTAGTTGTTCTTGCGTTTTTAGGCCTTGACAGCTAAATGAATGACATCAAATGATCTGTTTGAGAGGTGAGGGATTGTTAGCTCTCCACTTTACATGCGTCAGCAGAAAAAATTTCTTTCTTTCTTCTTTATTTATGGTAACTTACAAGTGCTTTTATTTTAGCTTGAACGATATTTTAGAATTCGCTGTATTATAAAAAAAATTATAGAATAATTTAAACGAATGGATTTCCTATCGACATATAAAATAAAATTTCATTATTAAACGTCAATTCCAAAATGACATTTATTACAACTAAAGAGAGATTCATAAACACTTCTATAAATTCAACCCAAATAAAATACACAATTTTAACAAAAAGATTTCAAAGAATGCATTTTTTTTTAGACTCCAGGTCTTCACAATAGAAATTTCATTACCCTAGATAAGTTACAAATTTCTTTCCTTAAAAAAACAGGAATTTTATTACCAGTTTCACGGAAGACCTTTTCGGTACCCGTGTTTGTTAGTTTCTTATTTTAAAAATTTTATCCATCTTGTCCTCAGTTTTGGGAGGATTAAGAGTGAATTAAATGAGACAATCCTCCACGTAATATTATACCCTCGAGGAAAGTTTATTTCCCTATAACAAACACTTATTTTAACTAATATGTTGTCAAAAATAAATCTATTGATTTTTTACCATCTATAATATTATGCAAAGTTCTAATATATTAATCACTCTTAATAACTTTCTTTCTCAAACAAAAAACAAGCAGCACTTTTTTTTATATTTTAAAATGAAAAAACCTGCTGGATTGAATAGCCTAAGCGTGAGGTGTAGATATTTCTTTGCCTCTTATACCTCACGCTGTCTTGTTTGTCAAGTCTTGCGTGGAGTTAGGATTTTTTTTTTTTTTTGAAAGAGCTTTATGTTCTTTGTTTTAAGGTTTCTCGCGACTTTGCAGCTTTGTTGTTACGCAGTTTTTCACGCTTAACTCTAATTCAAGACTTTTATTTATAATTAAACAATTACTGCAAATATATATTTATTTATCTTAATAATCGAATTTTTAGGGGTCGGGCACTCTGAGGTACCAAATAATGTGCGAGATGAAATAATCATCTAATAAATTAGCAGATATCAAATTAAACACTTCGGGTACAGTATTAATAGAAGGTATATAAAAAAGGTAATGGTCCTTTTCTATTTCTTTATTTAATATCCCTTTTCTTGTTTTGATACCATAATATATAATATAATTTCCTTTATTTAAAAAAAAATGAAGTCCAATAACAAACACACAAACAAATCTTTTTATTTGATTTCATAATTAAATTAATTTTTCTTACAGTAGTTGCAAGAGTGTGGAGACAGATTGCTCCATGATCTTTACTAAGATCTTAATCACCATTCCTTTATCTTATTTTAATGTATCATTTCAGGATAATTCTGATTTTTAAATAAAAACTTTACAAGAATCACATTATGGAGATATCTTTAAATAATGAACTTATTGTACCTTAGATTTATATTTTTAACTATATAAAATAGCCGCGAAGTTGCGAGCCTATAGAGCGGCTTCATCAGCACGTTTCTTCGCTGTAACTCTCGATCCGTCCTTTCGGTAGAATCAAAAGACTTAACCGTAGAGAAGAACGAACACCATGGTCAGTTGATTTAAAAATATATAAAAAGAATAGAAAACGCGGCATATGTTTGCTGATTTAACAGCATTAGGCAATTTTACCTTGCATAAAAACACATAACATTTGTAGAGGCGTTGCTTACAGCTTCTTAATAGAGATGTGTACAGAAATACGCTCGTAGAGAACGTTGGCGTACACTTACAAACAATACTTCATAATTTTTATGGACCTAGCTCAAGATGACGCGCGTTGTATTATTTACATAAGTGGAGCACGATAACGAAAAATGCTTATCTGCGAGTAACGATAATCGATAACGAAAACCTTATCATCGATAACCGATATTCCGATAACTCGTGATAAAATATCGCCGATAAGGCGATAACGATATCGATAATCCAAATTTTATGTATTTATTTATTATAAATAAAATGTTAAAAAAAAAACACCTTTGGTTTTTAAGAAAATTTTAAAAATTAAGAAATTTACGTCTTCTTTTCACTATTTTATAGATTATATATAAAAATTTCAGTTTTCTTTACCGACAAGTACCAGAAAATATGGAATGTGTACTTGCTTATATAACTTGTAAAACTTTGGATATCATATTAAATAAATTTATTTTTTTCCTTTGCTTCTCATATTTTTAGAAATAAATTTTATTTCTAAGATTTTTTACTCTGATGTTATAGATTCTCTAATGTATGTAAAAAGCCAAAGATAATATGGTTAATAAAGGATTTGAAATGAAATCAAAGAATTAGGTAATTACAATTTATCAATAAAAATATTTAAATACAGGTTCTGGCCTTATGCAGCATTTGTATGTTCCCTCATTAAAATGGCTATTAAAGTTTTCAATCTGAAACAGAAAATTCCTCTTGTCTGTAGTAATCTTTGCCAAGGAGAGAAAACAATAGCTCACCGCAGCGCTAGACGCAATTGCAGTTAGTTATATGCTTTTTTCTTAGGGGACCGCCGGGGCGGGAATTTTGCCGGGGCCGGCGGCTGCTCTACTTTAGCGGGGCCGGAGCCGGGTTGCTAAAATAAAAATTGTAGTCAAAAAAACATTTGATTGGAAAAGTCTTAAACTTAGGATAAAATTAATATAATTTCAATTAATTAATAATTTAAATTATTAAAAGTAATACATTTACATATTAATTCAGTTAAATAAATATTTTCGAAAGAAAATTTTAGAAAATAATGATTTCTAGAAGAATAAGTTGTATTAAATATATCTATATATTATAATATTATATATATTATATATATATATATACTATATATATATAATATATATATATAATATATATATATATATATTATATATATAGTTATATTAAGTTATATATATATATATATATATATATATATATATATTTAAGACTACTTTTCGTAAGTGATATATTACTTATAGAGAGGAACTTGGATCTTTTTTTAGTATTTATGGCTTTAACTGTCACTTCATTTTTATTATAAATGTAACAATTATTTTATTGTTAAAGACACTTTTTTTAATGAAATAAATTTTAAACAGGAAAGCTTAATTTTTCGCCGACCACGCGAAGACATTTCAGGGCTAAGACTGGATTTCTTTCTGATCTTCTCAGTTCAGTGTGTTTCAGTTGTCAAGCTATTTTCTTATGGTGTTGTTGGAATATTGTGATGTTTTTCGGATATTCATTTTTGTATAAATCTATCTTAACTTCACCGGATGCTTATTGTAGTTGTTACTTTATAAATGCAAAAGGATTCCCTGATTTTGCGATGGGTTCGTGTGATTGGTATTTCTGATCATCTTTATATTGTTGACATTGATAGAGTGGCCTGTGTTTCGCCTATACTTGTTAAAGCTGAATTATGCTGTCCTTGTGCGGTCATCTGATATGTTGATTTTTTCTTCTTTGCAAATCTATGTTTCACCTATATATGTTTTTATTGCAAGTATTGCAGGTGATGTGATATATTATATACAGCTTGGGGGAGATTTTCTTTTCGTTTTTGGGGTTTTGAGATATGTTTTTTAGTGATGTTATTTGATGAATGAGGGTAATCTTTTTTTGGTACATATTTGTTTTAACGAATATAATGGTAATTGAGGAATGGGTTAAAAGGAGGTGTTGCTATTTTTCGGCGCGGAAGGTGTATAGTACCTCTTTTTTGCTTTGTTAATGCTTTTGTGATGAAAAACTTCAGGATAGTAAAGTGATTTGTGAAAGTTTGTGGATGTATTTAGTTTTGTGCTAGAAGAGGGAGAGCATCTATACGAAAGGCACGGAGAAAGTTAGAGATGACAACAGCCTAATTTTGTGTATTTTGGGATGATTAGCATAGCCATGTATCTAGTTTGTGTGGTAATGTTGGTTTTCGTATATAATATGTAAATGCCAATTAATGTTAATTCCATTATTAAGGTATCGAGGAGGGGATAGATGTTGGTGGAGGCATTTTCATATCGTATTCTATCGTCTACTGAACTGAAGGAAATGTTTAGGACATCATTAGGGTTGGTGTTGTGAGGAGGGAGACAAAAATGTCATACATATCTAATCCATAAAATATTGTTTAATAAAATCTCGGGGTTAAATATGATAAAATTCTGTTAGTTCATTTATATGTTACTGAGTATGGGAGACAGGGGGGATCTCAATTACTCAGCCGAAGTTTGTTTGTATATTGTCATTAATGAAAGAGTCTTTGTTGTATGACGAGAATTAATGAGCTGTTTAATTATATGAAACGGGAAGGCCAATCTCTCATTACAACTTAACTTCTTTCATTTTTAATGGCAAATATTACAAACAAACTTTCGGCCAATACTACAATAAGCATCCCGGTGAAGTTAGAATAGATTACATTCAAAATGAATATCTGAAAACATCAAAATATGTCAAACACCATGAGAATAGCGACAACTTGAACACACGAACTGATGAAGATCCAAGAAAGAAATCCAGTCCCTTAGACTTGAAGAGGTCTCGCATGTCGGGACGAAAAGTTTCTTTTTTAAAATTATTCATTAAAAAAATTTATTTTTGATCTGTTTTTAATTTGTTTTTACATTTAGTAATAAATTGAAGTGACAGTAAGCATAAAAAGTTATGTCTTCCTCTCTAAAGTGTATTATATATATAAGTAATTATATATATATAATATATATATTATATATATTATATATATATATAATATATATTATATATATATTATATATATATTATATATATAGTTTTATATATATAATATATAATATATATAGTATATATATATTATACTATATATAATTAATTAATTCAATTAAATAATATTTTGAAAAGAGATTTCGGAAATATTTGATTTTCTTGAAAGATTTTACTTTAAATAAATAATACATTAATATTTGAAAATTATATTTATTTCAAAGAATTCGGGTGATATATCAAATTTCGAATATTGTTATGTTAAAAACTTGTGGAACGTTAATTTTGGCATCAATTTTATTCTCCTCATAGTAAATTACCAAAAAAAAAATTTGTTATATTTAGCTATGGTTTATATATGTTTGAATCAATCTATGAACAAAGGTAATGGAATTGAAAAATATATTTTATTTGTGTTGATTTAACCCTCTATTATTTAGTGTAAATTTACAGTTTACCCTGAGTAAAACCCGGTCAATACTGTAATAGCTTAAAAATATCAGACTTTGATCTAAAGGCGTGCAAATGTACCTAAAAAGAGATCAATTACCGAACATTAATTATAAGCTTTGACACATTTCCTGTCGATTTCGCCTGTAGCCACTTATTTTACTCTTGATTGATCTTTGATACGTTGACCTTGAGTTAGTTCAGAGTGTAATCATCAGGATCACAGATGCTTGAGTAGTTGTCCTTCTCTTATGTCCTCTCCCTCGCTGCTGCTGTTACTGTTGGCGTCTCGAGTTCGGTACGCCACAATAACTTTTTCACCTTCTTCTTCATCAGGGCCTTGACCTCTGACTTTTGGCCATTGTTTCTTCAAAGCCCTTATCCACTTCAAGCGAAATTGGAGGTGGAAAGCTATGGCAGGAAGGTACTCTCAGTTTCCAAAGGTGCTGTTAGAACTTTGTCTATGGGCCCATCAAGGAGGATATTGCCAGAGGATCGCAGAACTGGAGTTGACATTGTCTTCAGCAATCGAGCTTTTTTAGGTCAAAATGAGGTCGGGGATTCAGCAGCGAGATAGCAGTGTTTGCTTCGTGGCTTTTGATCCAATTTCTTTGGTGAATGTATTGATTGATAAAAGCCAAATAAAGAATCAAAAATAGTCTTTAAATGGAAGCATTGCCTCTGCATTAGACTAAAAAGTTAAAAGAAATAAGAATTGAAATAACTGTCTCGCTAAATTTAGTCAATATTAACAGTATCTGATTCGTGGCTTTATGTCAATATCTTTGTTGAACAAACACTGAAAGATTTCTCTGTTGGGTCATGCCTCTGTTCATCCTCTTTCTTCTCAACCAGTACTTTGTTAAGGACCATGGTGCGCACCAGGATGTCATTAGGAAATTGTATATATATATATATACTATATATATATATAATATATCTATCATACTTATATATATATATATATATATAATATACTACTATATTTAATAATATATATACTTATATTATATAGTATATATATAATATAACAAAAAGTCTCGCGCTAGATTATAACTGATAAAAAAGTTGGCCCCTATTGGATAGCTACGATTAGGGAGACTAAATTATGCCCAACTATAGTTAGTTCGCGCTAGTTTTGAACAAAAATTATCGCGAGACCGCTAATACTCGGTAAAAGATTTTATGCCGATAAACAGATACCACGAAGATCGTTGTATCGCGTAAAATTTATCGCGATAATTTATCGCGATAGCGCCCACCTATGGTATATAGTATTATATATATATATTATATATAATATATTAATATATATATATACTATTAATAATATACTTATATATTATATATATATATTATACTTATTATTATTAGGTGCTGATGCAGGTAACAGTCCGCATCCGCACGCATCCGCGGACAGCATCCGCACATTATTAAGTATCCGCATCAGCATCCGCATCATCCGCACTTTGCCTGCGGATGTTGCGCGGAATGTTTATTGTCGAGATTTGATTAAGAATTTTAAATAAACATAGCTAAAAATGATCTGAAAAAGAAATGAAAATGAGTGAAGGATATACAAAAAAGGCCATTGACTATTCCATATTAGAATCATAGCATTCCTAAGGGTCAGAAGGTTGACTAATGAAAAGATGGTATTTGCTCAAACAACCTCTGTGCTTCGTACCAGTTTGTAATTCGAAAGAGATAAATTTTTTTAAAGTGCTGAAAATGACATCATATCCACTGTAATTAAGCTGTCGCGAACCTATTGAAAAAACTTACAAAAAATCACGCTATAAGCTTGTCCTCTGAGTGATACCTTTATCTCAACGCTAGTAAACATTTTGCACAATCTGTTCAAATGAAGAATGATGACGTGTTAAAAGAGATGAAAGATGTATTAAACTAGAGCTAGAAAAAGCGTTTAGTTCTGTGAAATTAAATGAAGTCATATAGTCATGATACTAAAATATGCAATTACTTAGATCCTCCCGTTATAAAGGCAAGGTTTTTTTGTAACACAGTAACAAGTTAATCGTTACTTTGTGTTGCGCTTGAAAACGTTCATCGATACGATCTATTAACTCGGCACCCATTAAAGGAAAAAACAGAACAGCTACAGAACCACACCCTTCTTACGTAAATCAATAACAGTATTTCACTGGTCAAACAACGTTTCTACAGCTAAAGTGATGAAGTAATCACGCATTACAAGATGTCGTGCAAGATGCATGAAAACTATCACAAAGAATACGATTTAGATTCCAATGATGATCCAATCAGTTGGTAGGAAAGTTTAGCAAAATGTTTACCACGCTTGAGTAAACTTGCAAAGAAATACTTGGCCTTTCCTCCAACTATTGTCCAAGTGAGAGAGTAATTAGCAATGCTGGGTTAATATATGATGAAGAGAGAAACAGACTCTCTGCAGAAAAGGCAAAAACATTGATGTTTCTCAAGCACACAACCTTCCTATATTTTGAATTTCAAGACTAGTGCAAAGAGTATATAACATTGTATATTCTTTTCATTAAAGGTCGGAGTTGGAAAGAAGATTGGTAGTGCATTTTTGAGTTGGATCCCGTTATCGCCCTAGGTACAATATATATTATAGATTGCCTAAAATCGCATATAGTCTATAACCACCTACTACTCACTTAGCTACTACAAATATTATACAAATATTTATATACTATATCATACTTATAATATATATATACTCTATATATACTACTCGTCAAAATATACTCATACCTATATATATATTATTACTTATATAGTATATTATAAATATATCTACATCTCGCATCCGCGTGGATGTTAAATTAATCGCATTCCGCATCGCATCGCGGATGCGAAAAAAATGACATCCGCTGAATAAATCTAAATATAATATAGATATTATAGGTATATAATATTATATATATATATATATATTATATATTATATATATACATATATATATACTTATTATTATATTCATATCATATATATATATATATTATCATATATACTATATATATTATAATATAATATATAGGGTCAGCGTGTGTTATAGCCGTCATATGTATTTTAAAAACTATTATGTCAGTAAACGGAAAATACATTGCTGGAATGCTGGTCAAAGTGTGCCCGCGAATGTAAAAAAAAAAAAAAAAAAAAAAAAAAAAAAAAATTATCTCTCAAAAACTACAATAGCGCGAAAAGAATACATTTGGAATCCTGGTAAAATTTCATATAAGAATGTAAAAAAAATAATAAAAAATATTGTTAATCATTATAGTTAATATGATTAGAAGGCCTATTTAGAGACATTTTATTGTTTTCTCGTTAAAATAATAGACTTTCTATTAATTTGTGTTTTTGGTATTTTTCAATATACTATGTATGTATGGGATATACCGCACCCGATGGCAGAGTCGTGGGTCTCTCGGCCTTCGGGGAACTACGGGGTAGGACTATTCCCCCTCCGGGGAGGGTTCTCCGATACCCGCTCTTTGGTATTTGGGTGTCGCGGGGGTTTCTCTGCCCTCCCCTAAGGGATATGGAAAACGTCCCCCCTATGCTCCCCGTCGGCTCGAGAGCCCCCTAGTGTCCCGTATAAAGCAAAATTTAATAGAAAGTCTATTTATTTTAACGATAACCAATAAAAGGTCTCTATAGGCTTCTAATCCATTACATATAATATTAACAATAATATTTTTTTTTTTTTTTTTTACATTTTCTTATGTGAAATTTTACAGGATTCAAACTTATTCCTTTTCTCTGTATTCTATATGTAGTTTTGCAGATATAATTTTTTTAATATGTTATTTTTTATTTTTTTTTTTACGAATTTCCAGCGGCCAACTTTGGACCAGCATTCCAAGCAATGTATTCCTTTTCTGTAGCATTAATAGTTTTAAGATACATAGACAGGCTATAACAGACGCTGGGCCATAATATATACTATTATAATACTTATAATATACCGTGCTTAATTATATATATATATATATAATAATTGGCCATCAAGAAACGGTATATATATATATATATATATATATATATAATATACTAATATATTTTTATTATACGTATATATATATATAAAGTCAATTAAACTCATTTAAATAATTCGAATGATAAAAGAAACTTTCTTTCTTTTAGTTATTTATTGTAACATGAAATGTGTGTCTTGAATTTTTATATTTGAATGATATAGTTTTCAGATATACTGAAATCAAATTGAAGAATTATAGTTTTATAAAGTCATTATCACACAAGAACGAATTTTATGAGCGGTCTGTGTTATGAGAGCCAAATTAATATACCGCGTTGCCTTTGCTTGAAAATTCGGCACAGAACAACTGCTTCCTCTTTCAGCCAGGCCACTCAGAAAGGCATCGAGTGGGCTAGAGGGTTCCAATTTTGTCATTCTTTCAAATTTAAACTCGCAAAATTCAAAAGACGTTTTTAAAGCTTTACTATGAATCTACATAAATCCAAACAAATTTTACTTGTATATTATCTCGGAGTGTACATGTTTTTACTTTGATACACCCTTGAGCAACACAAACTGTGTGATGGCTATAACGTATCAAAATACTAAGACGTCATATATCGAGCTTTCAATATATATTTATACTAATATATATATATTATATTATATACATACGCTATATATATTTTATAAATATATATAATATATATATATATATTATATTATTTATATATATATATTATATATATATATACCTATAATAGTAATATATTATATAATATTATATATAATAATATATGGTGATATTTTCGGTCTAGAGGCGACAACTGATCATCGATCCAACCTATCTCAAAAACCTACAATAGTTACAGGAAAAGGAAAACATTGTTGGAATCCGTTGCCAATTTTAGGGCGGAAATGTAAAAAAAAAAAAAAAAAAAAAAGAAAAAATGAAAAAAAAATCATATCTTCAAAACTACAATAAGATAGAGAAAAAGAATTACATTTTTGAACTCCTTGTAAAATTTTAGTTAGAAAAGTAAATAAAAAATAAATAAATAAATAAATAAATAAAAATATTGGCTTATTTTTTTTTTTTAGGAGCAGGGGGACATAATATATATATATATTATTTGTATAAGTATTACACGGCAATGTAGGGAGGCTCGAGCCGGGGACCACAGGGGGGACGTTTTCCACTACTTACCCGTAGGGAGGCGCGGGGCCCCGCGACACCAAATACAAGAAGCGGGGTTCCGGAGACCCTCCCGGAGGGAGGAGAATTAGTCCTACCCGTGTGCCCCGGAAGCCGAGAAGACCCCGACT